>CM046875.1:204970270-205144753 GCA_025667525.1 Glebionis coronaria
TGGAAGTAGTTGTAGCATGAGTTTGGATGGTAGTTGACGGAACTAACTAATGAATATGTGAAAGACCGTCATAGGTCACTTTAGTAAGGAAATTGGAAATTTTTATGTGGTTTGAGGTACGGACTAAAGGGATTTGATGAACATGATTGGATATGAATATATACGGCTGATTGGAAATGGATGAACGAAGTGAGAGATTGCTACAAGTATAGGAGTCGTGTTGAGATCTTGGGTGACTGATTTAGAGGGAGGTGGGAAACTCGATAGAAATGTCTAGTTTTCATATAATGATAGTTATCATACTAGAAGTCGATGAAGGCCATTTAGAGCACTATATGGAAGGATAGGGTGAGTTGTCCTTATGATGGACTAAAATTGGGGAAAGAGACTACAAATGTAGTAATGGTGTTTGTGGAAAGGATGAGAGCAACAAGAGATGCTATGTTGAAAAGGAGGAAACCACTACAGTTTAGTGACAAAGTTATATAGGAAGTTTCACCCATAGTAACGGGCGTCATGTTTAGGAAAAAAAGGAAAAGTTGATGTCGAGTTTTGTAGGCCCATTTATGATCTTTTTAAAGATTAGACCACTAGTTTATGGGTATAGAATTACCTGGGGAATTGAGTGGTGTACATGATATATGTCATGTATCGAGATTTGGGAAATGTGGTTTGAGAATGCATATTTGCATGTGCGGTTATTAGGGATTCGTGTTAGAAAGAGTCATTTGTGAGATTTATGGTCTGTGAGATCAATAGTTTGGGAATGAGTTTAAATAATGTTGGTTAATATATGTTTTAATTTGAGACTTGAACTAAAGTACACATGGAAATGAGTGGAGTTCATTTATAACAAGTATCCTCATGTGATTTGTTGTTGTGTGTTTGATCCTAAGGAGTAAATCCCGGGATGAGATTTCTATTAGGAGGGAGTGATGTGACAACCATGGTTTTGGGTTTCGTCACTTAGACTATAGTTTAGGGTGTTTTGTGCAAATATGTGCTTTTATGAGCTTATGTGTTTATTTTGTGTGTTTGGAGTGAGGTTTAGATATCGTTTATGTAACACCCTATTTTGGAAATGGAAATATCACAGTAATTATGGCGTGTCATCAAAGCATACAAGGAAAAATGTCTAAACATTACTTGACCATAAAAAGGAAAATACCGGAATCAAACATCGGTAGTCCAAAAGTAAAGATCATCACACACAAACATAGTATAATAAAGGAAAGGACGAAACAATGTCCAAAGCCTAAGTATCATAAGAAAGGAAATGCATAATGTAAAGAAGGCTAGACAGCTTCCAGTCCATATGCACGTACTCTTAGTGTCTACGAGCGTCCCTGAGTACCTGCCGTTTTGGGAACATAGAAAAGGAAAACGGTTGAGCAAATACGCTCAGTGCACGGATGTACAATAAAGCATGAATAGGATAAGCATATAACATAATAATAGCGGAAGAAACTAAGTCCCGAGTAACCTGGTTAAGTCTTGATAAAACTGGTTTTATAGTTTGAAAGTCTTATGTTTATCTTATAAAACTGTTTGTCATATTTTACCATTAGCCAATATAGGTCATGAAAATCCACCGTGCATGAATACTTGGAGGGGTGACCTCATCATGCAAATTAGAGGGGCTGCCTCTAATTTAATATATTGGTTTTTGGGTAGGAGGGATCAGCTCCTTGTGAATGATGCAAGGCACACACCACATTCACCATGAATCCTGAATAAAAACATGTAACTAGGATGCACCCATACGCCCCACATGATAAATATAAATAAATGGCCAAAAGCTGAAGGGACGCCACGAGCAATCACTCCGCCTTGGTGAAGTCATAACATCAGTGCCTCTTATGTTATGGTTATGGTACCTCCATAACTAGGTGAAACTGGTCATGCGTGTATATGGCTATAGGTAATCTTAATTAAACATAAGCAATCAAACACATAACTTATACTACGGGAAAACAGTTGGCTGCATACGGGGAATCCTAATAAGGAAAGAATGTCCATACTGAAAGGACGGGAATCCGTACCTTATGTCCAGTGAACGAGAAAGACGAACTCCGAGGAATCCTACTTTCGAATCACTAGTGCTACATAAATACGTACATGAATAAGTATCTGCTTACTAAATACATAGCTGGTTTTATGTCATGTCTTAGCTTATTTTATGTGTTCTTACCATGTTTTACTGTTTTAAGCCTTAAACTGTGTTAAATCTTATATTCCGTTTAATCTGATTAAGTATTTCTGGTATTTCATGTGTTATTATACTTACTGTGAAATAATAAGTAACTTTCCAAAAATTACAGGTTTCCTAAAATAGAAAGTTTCCAAAAATAGAAAGTTTCCAAAAATAGAAAGTTTCCAAAAATAGAAAGTTTCCAAAAATAGAAAGTTACCAAAAATAGAAAGTTTCCAAAAATAGATTTACTGCTTAAAATAGATAAGTTTCTAAAAATAGAAAGTTTCCATAAATAGATTAGCTGCCTTAATTAAATAAGTTTCCATAAACAGATTAGCTGCCTGAAATAAATAAGTTTCTAAAAATAGAAGGTTTCCATAAATAGATTAGCTGCCTTATTTAATTAAGTTTCTAAAAATAGAAAGTTTCCATAATTAGAAATAAGCTGATTAAATAAGCTAAGTATATAAGCCTAAGTGTTTTCATGATTATTTTCTAAGTCATATGATATAGTGTATAGTTTAATAATTAATTCATGTAATTAAATTAAACTGTAGGTTAAAATATTTAATTAAAGTATAAAATGTTTTTAATTAAATAAGTTAAATACTTAGGTTAAAATATGTATTATTATATATTAATAATATAACCTAAGTCATGTTAATTAATTAATTATATCCATGGTTTTAAAATAATTAATTAATTATTAGTCTTAAATATATAAATACTTAGGTTAAAATAATTTTATGATCATTAATAATTAAATAACCTAAGTCATGTTATTAAATTAATCACATCATTTTATTAATTTAATTTTAACATAAGTTCATAAACATAAAAACTAACATACACCATGAACCGGATCTAGACTAAAAAGCATGAACCGGACATGAAATCGACACCGTACCCCGAACCAACTCGGGGTACCTCTTGTTTCACTGCTGCCGTGGGACCCACACGCACCAACCAAGACCATATGGTCTTGGTGGTGGTCGGCTTGGGAAGCTGAAACCCATTCGGGTTCGGTTGCAGCCTGCGGCCAAAACAAACACCCCTTAAAAACACCCTTTTGATTTTATTTAACACCAAATCATGTTAGATCCATGTTTAATTATTATGTTTTCATAAAAACAACACATGTACATATTTTATAAGAAGATTAAATCAAAAAAAAGGTGTAAAAAGGTTTTACCGAATTCGTGGATCAAAAGGACGAAGAACCAACACGATCAATCACTAAAACTTCAAGATCCAAGATCAAAATTCACCTTCTATGGTGGTTGTAGGGTGGCTGCACAAAAGACAAGGAAGAGGAGGTTTTAGGTTTTCTTAAAATCTTCTGTGAATGTTTAATTGAGTAGTAAAAATAAACATAACCCCCTTTAGTAAATTTTACAAATGGGCTTGGCCCATTTGTCCTTGTTGGCCGCGGGTAGGGACCCCACTTGGGGTACCCGTACCTTTTTCCGTGTCTCGTTATTAAGTTAAACGTTTGTGATTATTTATGTTCGTGTTTTAAATGTTCTCGTTACGTAAATACCGTGATCTAATATATTTAATTACGCTCGTAATAAAAATATATACGTAATTAATAATAGTTCGTGTTTTAATTACGTTCATGATTTCATGATCGCATGTTCGTGATTAATTATCGTCAATAATTATTACATGATCGTGCGTAGTAAATACTTATCGTGTTCTAACACGTACGTAATACGTAAACTCCTAACACGTAATCGTAATCATGCTATATTAGGAAAGTTTTAATCTAGTACGTACGATCCTAAGGGTACTATGCATGGTAAAAGCATGCGGGTTTTACAACTCTTCCCCCCTAAAAAGAATAATTCGTCCCCAAATTATAGATAAAGTAAACTGGAAAAGAAGAACATACCCGAATTCAAAATATGAAATGAGGGTAAGAACCCCGGATAGACTCCTCTGTTTCCCAAGTGGCTTCCCGCTCGGTATGATCCCTCCATAGAATTTTGACGAATGGAATCGTCTTCTTTCTCATGACTCGTTCTTGTCTGTCAAGAACTCGTTCGGGTTCTTTTATAAAAGTGAGATCTTCACCCATCTATTACAGTGGATACTGAACCATGTGAAGGGGATGATATTGGTACCCTCTGAGTAAGGACACATGAAACACATTGTGCACATGCGAAAGCTGCGGAGGTAACGTCAATCGGTAAGATACTTCACCGACTCGTTCAATGATATCAAACGGTCCGATGAAACGAGGACTGAGCTTCCCTTTAATCCCGAAGCGTCTAACACCACGTGCCGGCGAAACCTTAAGGAAGACGTGATCTCCTACATTAAAGTGTATATCCCTACGATGCTTATCGGCGTAACTCTTCTTACGTGGCCGTGCCTCCTGAATTTTCTGCTTAGCTACTGCGATCTTCTCATTGGTCATCTCTATGATTTCTGGTCCTTCGAGTGTTCGCTCGCCAACCTGATCCCAGCAGATTGGGGCGCGACACTTTCTGCCATACAACATCTCAAATGGAGCACACTTGATGCTTGCGTGCCAACTGTTGTTGTATGCAAACTCCACCAAACAGATGTATTCGTCCCAATCACCCGTCCATTCCAACGCACATGACCTCAACATATCTTCCAATGTCTGGATGGTTCGCTCTGACTGTCCGTCCGTTTGAGGATGAAAAGTCGTGCTAAGCTTAAGTTGTGTACCCCAAGCTTTCTGCAGACTATTGCAAAAGCGCGAAGTGAATCGAGGATCTCTGTCTGAGACGATTCTGGATGGTACACCATGGAGTCTCATGATCTCTCGTCTGTACGTATCTGCGAGTTTACTTGCCGGATCTTCCTTGCGGATCGGTAAGAAGTGAGCTGATTTGGTAAGTCGATCAACGATAACACAAATTGCATCGTGCTTCCTTTTGGTAGGCGGAAGACCGGTAACAAAATCCATGGTGATTTTGTCCCACTTCCACTCTGGAATATCTAACGGTTGAAGGAGACCGCCAGATCGCTGATGCTCGATCTTAACCTGCTGGCAGGTAAGACATTTGGAGACGTAAGTGGCCACATCCTGTTTCATACCACTCCACCAAAAGTACTGTTTGATGTCATGGTACATCTTAGTCGAACCAGGATGTATAGAGAATGGGGAGCTATGAGCTTCAGCTAACAAAGCTTCCCGGAGTTCTTGGTCATCAGGAACACAAAGTCTAGTGCCCTGCCATACGATACCATCTGCATCTACTCTGAATTCTGTCTGCTTCTCCAAATTCTGTACTATCGCCCAGATTTCTCCGTCATCCTTCTGAGCTTCCTTGATCTTAGATAGCAACTCGGGTTCTACTCTAAGATTAGCCCAGTAACCGTGCTGTCCATGTACCATGTACTCGATGTCTAGTCGCTCCAAGTCTCTTATGATTTCCTCTTTGATTCTAATGCCATTGATCTTTCCGGACTTCCTCCTAAGGGCATCTGCTACTACATTTGCCTTTCCGGGATGATACTGTAGATTAATGTCATAATCCTTCAACAGCTCTAACCATCTCCTCTGCCTCATGTTCAATTCACGCTGAGTGAAGATATACTTCAAGCTCTTGTGGTCCGTGAAAATGTCACATGATTCTCCATATAAGTAGTGCCACCATATCTTCAATGCAAACACGACTGCAGCAAGTTCCAGATCGTGTGTGGGGTAATTTTCTTCATAAGGCTTAAGCTGTCGTGAAGCGTACGCGATCACTTTCCCATGTTGCATGAGAACAGAGCCAAGTCCCTTCCCCGATGCATCGCTGTAGATTTGAAATCCACCCGTACCAGATGGTAGAGTAAGAATAGGTGCAGATACTAGCTTTTGCTTCAGGTCTTCAAAGCTCTTCTCTCGATCTTCAGTCCAGACGAATTTCTCCCCTTTCCGCATCAGTTTGGTCAATGGTAGTGCTAAGCGGGAAAAGTTTTCTACGAACCTACGATAGTAGCCAGCTAAGCCTATGAAACTGCGGACTTCCGTCGCTGATGTCGGCCTTGGCCACTTAGTAATGGCCTCAACCTTCGCTGGATCCATAGTGATTCCTTCTGCTGATACAATGTGACCTAAGAATGCCACCTTGTCTAACCAGAAATCATACTTGGAGAATTTAGCATACAGCTGCTTCTGGCGAAGAATCTGTAGTACTGTACGAAGATGGTCTTCGTGTTCCTCCTTGGACTTTGAGAAAATCAGGATGTCATCGATGAAGACAATGACGAACTTGTCCAGAAATTCATGCAAGATTCTGTTCATCAAATCCATGAACACTGCTGGAGCATTTGTCAGGCCAAATGGCATAACTACAAACTCGTAGTGGCCATAACGGGTACGAAAGGCAGTCTTAGTGATGTCCTGCTCCTTGACCCGTAGCTGATGATAGCCTGACCTAAGATCGATCTTGGAAAAGTGTTTGTCCCCTTGGAGTTGGTCAAACAGATCGTCGATGCGTGGCAGTGGATACCTATTTCGAATGGTAATCTTGTTGAGCTCGCGATAGTCTATGCAAAGATGCATACTGTCGTCCTTCTTCTTAACAAACAAGACCGGTGTGCCCCATGGAGACGCGCTCGGTCGAATGAAACCTCGCTCAAGAAGTTCTTGCAGTTGATCCTTCAGCTCCTTCAGCTCTATGGGAGCCATGCGATAAGGAGCCTTGGAGATTGGTTTAGCTCCTGGAACCAGCTCGATACTGAATTCCACTTCTCGTGCAGGTGGTATGCCCGGAAGTTCTGCTAGAAACACATCTTGGAATTCCAACACTATCGGTTGATCCTGAATCGATGGATATTCAACATCCATGTCGTGAACCGTAGCTAGATAACCCTCGCAGCCATGGGACAGTAGTGCACGCGCTTGCAGAGTGGATATGACTTGTACAGACCGTCCGGGTATGAACCCATTATGAATGTACTCTGGTGCATTGACATCACCGAAGATAACTTGATATGAATGGCAGTCTATGGTAGCATGATACTTGGATAGCCAATCCATGCCCAAAATCATGTCGAAGTCATTCATGTCCAGCGGAAGTGCGTCGACAGGTCGAACCTTATCATCAAATTCTAGGGGAAGACTCTTGTATACATGGGTGATTAATACAGAGTCCCTCAAAGGCGTGGAAATAGTAAGCCTATTTTCTAGTGGAAAGGGAGGCATCCTAATGTTCTTAGCATAAGAAGTAGAAATAACCGAGTGAGTAGCACCCATATCGAAAAGAACACATGCAGCTTGACCATACATATACAAGATTCCAGTGATGGTACCTGTAGACTTGTTGGACTGGTCTCGAGATGTCGTGTAGACACGCCCGACAGTAGGAGGCGGCTTGGTATCAGCATGTCCCGATGTACCCTCTATCTCGCCCTTACGTCAATCCTTCATAATATGGCCAGGAAGACCACACTTGAAGCACGCATCAGTATTACGGCGACATGGCCCTGGGTGCCTACGGTGACAAGTAGAGCAAAGAGGATGAGTGTATCCTCCAACAGGTGCTCTGGTTGGCTGGGAACCTGATAAAACATTTTACATAAGACATGGTAATTGGGTACAAAGGACAAAGCGGATAATCGTAAGATGGAATACCAGTGATAGCTGGACGGCTAGGCTGCGAACCTCTCTGGTTCTGGTCCCTACCGTTTCCATGGTTCCTGGTAGAAGTTTGCTAAAGTGTTAGAATATGAGTTATAACATAAACATAAGGAATTTCGTAAGTATTAGGACCTGCTGCTGTTGGAGTGCCCAGCGTTGTTACGGTAATTGTCATTACCGCCACGCCTATCTGTAGCAGAACGGTCGTTAGTCTGACCGTTTCCCTTGGGCTGATGAGGCTGCTACTGAGTAGCCGGCTGAGACCGGTCCCCAGTTTTCTGCCTGGAAGATACTTTTAAGATATGAATAATTGACATATGGAAAGTATACGAATTGGTCACCGCTTGAATACGAATGTTTACCTCTTGTCGGGTCTTTCAGCTTCCCCGAACTCATCTCTCTCCTGTAGCATCTCCAGCTTCCGTGCTGCATCGGCCACTTGTGCTACGGTGTTGAACGTAGCACACACCAGATTGTTTGCGATCGATGTGCGAAGAGCCCATCTAAAGTGATGTGCCTGCTCTTCAAGAGTACCTGCTGCCGCACCAAGGAAACCAGCCAAGCGAAGAAAGCGCTGCATAAACTCGTTGCTATTCTCCCCAGCTCTCTGTCGGATCCCATGGTACTCTCTCTTGAGCTTGTCCTGCTCAGCCTTGGGAAAGAACTGCTCCATCACCCTGTCCTTGAACTTAGCCCAAGTCAAATCAGCAACCTACTCATCACCACCTTCAGATTGCATCAATGCTAACCACCAGTTGAGTACATCGCCTTCGAACCGATAGCATGCCAACCTCGCCTTGTACGCGGGGTCACAGCCCATAGCGTTGAAAATCTTCTCGATGTGAGCCAACCAGCTTTCAGCATCGCTGAGGCTATTTGTCTTCTCAAAAGCTCGAGGGCGGAGCTTGTTGAATCTCTCCAGCCATACTGCTAATGTCACTGGAGGAGGAGGAGGAGGTGGCTGATTGTGCTGTTGATTGTTGGCAGCTTGAACTTCAGCCCTGATGTCATTCCTCAGTTGAGGAAGCAAGGCTTGCATGACAGCCTGAATTGCAGCATTGAGCTGCTCCTGTTCACGTGTGAGAACCATCTGACAGTATAACATAAAACATATGATTAAACAGATCAAAACATAAAATATAAATATATACATGAAAAAAATTTTATACTAAAATTTCACGAGAAAAATTTTATGCAAGAAAATTTTGTGTATGAATGCATGATGCAGTTTTATGAAAACTTTTGTATGCTTGAGAGTGAGCGCCTCTGGTCAGTTCACCCAAAACAAAAGACATAGCGAGGGGACGCCTATGGGTCGGTCCCAAATCTAAAAGTTTCGATAAAACACATGCGACTAAATAGGGCTAGTCCTGTACCAACCATTACTTAGTCAAAAACCCTGCAACAATGACATGTATATGTATGCTTAAAAATGATGAATGCATGAAAACAATTGTCAGTTCTAGGAAGACCGTAGTGACTACCCACTAATCACAGGTCATATTTGAGAGCCTATAGGTCGAAGCCTTGGCTCTGATACCATAATTATAACACCCCATTTTGGAAATGGAAATATCACAGTAATTATGGCGTGTCATCAAAGCATACAAGGAAAAATGTCTAAACATTACTTGACCATAAAAAGGAAAATACCGGAATCAAACATCGGTAGTCCAAAAGTAAAGCTCATCACACACAAACATAGTATAATAAAGGAAAGGACGAAACATTGTCCAAAGCCTAAGTATCATAAGAAATGAAATGCATAATGTAAAGAAGGCTAGACAGCTTCTAGTCCATATGCACGTACTCTTAGTGTCTACGAGCGTCCCTGAGTACCTGCCGTTTCGGGAACATAGAAAAGGAAAACGGCTGAGCAAATACGCTCAGTGCACGGATGTACAATAAAGCATGAATAGGATAAGCATATAACATGATAACAGCGGAAGAAACTAAGTCCCGAGTAACCTGGTTAAATCTTGATAAAACTGGTTTTATAGTTTGAAAGTCTTATGTTTATCTTATAAAACTGTTTGTCATATTTTACCATTAGCCAATATAGGTCATGAAAATCCACCATGCATGAATACTTGGAGGGGTAACCTCATCATGCAAATTAGAGGGGCTGTCTCTAATTTAATATACTTGTTTTTGGGTAGGAGGGATCAGCTCCTTGTGAAGGATGCAAGGCACACACCACATTCACCATGAATCCTGAATAAAAACATGTAACTAGGATGCACCCATACGCCCCACATGATAAATATAAATAAATGGCCAAAAGCTAAAGGGACGCCACGAGCAATCACTCCGCCGTGGTGAAGTCATAACATCAGTGCCTCTAATGTTATGGTTATGGTACCTCCATAACTAGGTGAAACTGGTCATGCATGTATATGGCTATAGGTAATCTTAATTAAACATAAGCAATCAAACACATAACTTATACTACGGGAAAACAGTTGGCTGCATACGGGGAATCCTAATAAGGAAAGAATGTCCATACTGAAAGGACAGGAATCCGTACCTTATGTCCAGTGAACGAGAAAGACGAGCTGCGAGGAATCCTACTTCCGAATCACTAGTGCTACATAAATACGTACATGAATAAGTATCTGCTTACTAAATACATAGCTGGTTTTATGTCATGTCTTAGCTTATTTTTTGTGTTCTTACCATGTTTTACTGTTTTAAGCCTTAAACTGTGTTAAATCTTATATTCCGTTTAATCTGATTAAGTATTTCTGGTATTTCATGTGTTATTATACTTACTGTGAAATAATAAGTAACTTTCCAAAAATAGCAGGTTTCCTAAAATAGAAAGTTTCCAAAAATAGAAAGTTTCCAAAAATAGAAAGTTTCCAAAAATAGAAAGTTTCCAAAAATAGAAAATTTCCAAAAATAGAAAGTTTCCAAAAATAGATTTACTGCTTAAAATAGATAAGTTTCTAAAAATAGAAAGTTTCCATAAATAGATTAGCTGCCTTAATTAAATAAGTTTCCATAAATAGATTAGCTGCCTGAAATAAATAAGTTTCTAAAAATAGAAGGTTTCCATAAATAGATTAGCTGCCTTATTTAATTAAGTTTCTAAAAATAGAAAGTTTCCATAATTAGAAATAAGCTGCTTAAATAAGCTAAGTATATAAGCCTAAGTGTTTTCATGATTATTTTCTAAGTCATATGATATAGTGTATAGTTTAATAATTAATTCATGTAATTAAATTAAACTATAGGTTAAAATATTTAATTAAAGTATAACATGTTTTTAATTAAATAAGTTAAATACTTAGGTTAAAATATGTATTATTATATATTAATAATATAACCTAAGTCATGTTAATTAATTAATTATATCTATGGTTTTAAAATAATTAATTAATTATAAGTCTTAAATATATAAATACTTAGGTTAAAATAATTTCATGATCATTAATAATTAAATAACCTAAGTCATGTTATTAAATTAATCACATCATTTTATTAATTTAATTTTAACATAAGTTCATAAACATAAAAACTAACATACACCATGAACCGGATCTAGACTAAAAAGCATGAACCGGACATGAAATCGACACCGTACCCCGAACCAACTCGGGGTACCTCTTGTTTCACTGCTGCCGTGGGACCCACACGCACCAACCAAGACCATATGGTCTTGGTGGTGGTCGACTTGGCAAGCCGAAACCCATTCGGTTTCTGTTGCAGCCTGCGGCCAAAACAAACACCCCTTAAAAACACCCTTTTGATATTATTTAACACCAAATCATGTTAGATCCATGTTTAATTATTTTGTTTTTATAAAAACAACACATGTTCATAATTTATAAGAAGATTAAATCAAAAGAAAAGGTGTAAAAAGGTTTTACCGAATTCGTGGATCAAAAGGACGAAGAACCAACACGATCAATCACTAAAACTTCAAGATCCAAGATCAAAATTCACCTTCTATGGTGCTTGTAGGGTGGCGGCACAAAAGACAAGGAAGAGGATGTTTTAGGTTTTCTTAAAATCTTCTGTGAATGTTTAATTGAGTAGTAAAAATAAACATAACCCCCTTTAGTAAATTTTACAAATGTGCTTGGCCCATTTGTCCTTGTTGGCCGCAGGTAGGGACCCCACTTGGGGTACCCGTACCTTTTTCCGTGTCTCGTTATTAAGTTAAACGTTTGTGATTATTTATGTTCGTGTTTTAAATGTTCTCGTTACGTAAATACCGTGATCTAATATATTTAATTACGCTCGTAATAAAAATATATACGTAATTAATAATAGTTCGTGTTTTAATTACGTTCATGATTTCATGATCGCATGTTCGTGATTAATTATCGTCAATAATTATTACATGATCGTGCGTAGTTGTTGGAAATACGTTTTACGTATTAAGAAGGATCGGTCACTCCAACGATAATCCATGAAATAGCTCGTAGTTTAGTTAACTTTATTTATTAAACAAACAAAGCCAAGCCTAGCCTACAACATGTGTAGGCCGGCCCAACAATGTAAGCCCAAGCCCATCACAAGGCTTGGGTATATAAACCCTCTCCTTTGATGGAGAGGGTGTGTGGTTTCATTATTTTTCACATAGTAAACATTACTTTCTCTCTCTAGCTTTGTGTGAAATCCACCATCTCTCTATCTCTTTCTCTCTCTAGATACATAAGCAAGATTTACAATCCTACAAATGGTATCAAGAGCCATGGGATGATTGTATTGTTTATGTGTTTGTGTTCTTGATTCATACGCCATTTTTGATCCATTTTCACACGTCCAAAAATTTTTTTTGTGTTTTTGATGGTTTTTTCTTGATACAAGTCTTCTACATAGTTGTGGTAGGGATTTGGTATAGTTAATTTGGCTAAAAACACAAAATTTTTGGGTGTTTTGATCATTTTTTTGGCTTAAAATCACGAATTGGTTGAGTTTTGTCCGAGAAAAGTGGGAAATATTCCGATCTGGTCATCGGAAAGGGGTTTCTAGTACATTCCGATCAGTGTAATCGGAATAGGGTTTAGGCATTCCGATTGGTATTCCGATCACGACATTCCGATTGGCATTCAGATTGGCATTCCGATTGGTATTCCTATTGGCATTCAGATTTGATATTCCGATCACGAAATTCCGATTGGCATTCAGATTGGCATTCCGATTGGTATTCCCTATTGGCATTCAGATTTGGTATTCCGATCACGACGTTCCGATTGGCATTCAGATTGGCATTCCGATTGGCATTCCGATTGGCATTCAGATTTGGTATTCCGATCACAACATTCCGATTGGTATTCAGATTGGCATTCCGATTGGCATTCAGATTTGGTATTCAGATTAGGTACATTCCGATCAAGGTTATTCCGATCACTATTCCGATCAACATTCCGATAACAAAATTATTCCTTAAAAAATTTCGAAATCGTGTGTAATTTTGACTTGGAATTTTTGGTTTATTGAGAACATATTTTAGGGGATTTTAACATTGTTTCTCGACTTCAACTCACAACAACAAACACATTTACTTTCTTTCATTGATCGATCAAAGTTTGTAAATCTTAACTTATTAAAATGGAGTACACATCTCTTACGGATAAGTCCATCCTCTCGGGTACGGATAATCGTCCACCAATGTTGGTGAAGACTATGTATGAGGAATGGGCTTCCCGAATGGAACTTTATATGTTGAACAAGGAGAATGGACATCTCATTTGGGCATCGGTGCTCAATGGACCATTAGATTATGGTACTGTGACGGAAGGTACAACTACTCGTCCTCGCACAACGGGTGAATTGACTGGAGATATGAAGATTCAAGAAAAATGTGATAAGTATGCTACAAACATCATTCTCCAAGCCCTTCCTCCAGATGTCTACAAACTCGTCAGTAAACATAAAGTTGCCAAAGAGTTATGGGATAGAATTCGTGTTCTCATGCAAGGCACCTCGTTAACTAAACAAGAACGAGAGTGTAAGCTTTATGATACTTTTGATAAGTTTGCCTATGTGCCAGGGGAGACTCTCAATGATTACTATCTGAGATTTACCCTATTGTTGAATGAGCTCAATATCTATGGCATGACAATTCCTACCTTTCAATTGAACACCAAGTATTTGAACACTCTTCCTTCAGAATGGAAAAAATACGTGACAGATGTTAAATTGGCTAAGGACTTGCATAACACCAATGTGGATCAACTTCAAGCTTTTCTTCAACAACACGAATGCCATGTGATCGAGGCTCGGTTGTCTACACCTCAAGTTCATGATCCACTTGCAATGTATGCTTCACAACAAAACATGGCTTATACTTATCAGCAACCATCATACTTGCAGTAGACACCACCACACAACTATCAGCAACCACAGCAACCATCTTATCCACCACTAGTGATGCCATAGCAAGCATATCAACAAGGTGTTCATCAACAATCTTTTCTGCAGCAACCACCATATCAGACATCACCATCACAAGCCAACACTTCTCCAATGGGCTATACTCCCCAGCAAGGATATTTTCCAATAGAAGCACAACCAACACAAGCTTTCTACTCTAATGAACTTCCACCAATCCAAGCACCGGTCTTTACTTCAAATGATACGCCAGCTGATGTTCTAAACCATCTCACTGCTTACTTGTCAAAACTTGTTGCAACTAGAGGATTTCCACCAACAAACAATCAGCTCCGCACCTCTTCAAATCCTCGACAACAAGCCACTGTTCAAGATGGTCAAGTGACGGTGCAACCAATTCAGGGAAGGCAAAATTCATATGGACCTCCTACAAGGACTGGGAACAATCAAGCTGTGAATTCTCAAGCTAATGGAAATGGAAGTTCCAGTGGTCCTAAAAAGGTTGTGACTTGCTACAATTGCCGAGGACAAGGTCATATGGCTAGGGAATGCACTCAGCCGAAAAGGAGGAGGGATGATGCATGGTTTCGTGAGAAGATGTATTTGGTTGATGCTCAGTCTAAGGGGAAGATTTTGGATTCAGAGGAGTTAGCATTTCTTGTAGACCCAGGGGCAGCAGATACTGAAGGCATTGCAGTCGTTTCCACTTCTAATGCAGCTTATCAAGCGGACGATCTTGATGCATACGATTCGGATTGTGATGACATTCACTCTGCCCAAGCTGCTCTCGTTTCTAATCTCTCTCACTACGGTTCTGATGTCATCAGTGAGGTACCAACCACATCTAATAATATTGATGATAACCAACATCAAGTTGGGCATGAAAATGACAACCTCGAACAGCATTCGGGAACTAGTAATTCAAATGATGTGGTACCCAAACCTACACATTTGAGTGAACCTCAACCAAATGCTACGACGGGTATGGAATCTTATGCTCAACATGATTTGGTCATGTTGCCTAAACATATTATTGATCAAATGCATATGGCCCTCAGACAATCCGTAGATACGAATTCCACCCTAACTGCTGAGCTTGCGTTGCATAAAGAAAAGGTCAAAGCTTTTGAAATGGTCCCTCAAGCAGAGAAAATAACATGTTCTGAATTTGACCAATTTCGTTTTGAAAAGATTGAACACTTGAAAGAAATAGAATCATTAAAAGCTAATCTTTCCAATGAATTAAAAGAAAAAGAGTCGGTGGTCAATGATTTTCAGAAACTTAAAATGGATTTCGAAACTCTCGAGTCTAAAAAGGTTGAATCAGAAATTAATGCTACCAAACTTCTTAAATTCAAGGAACAACAGCTTTTAAAACAATACGCTTCCACAGAAAAGGTTCATCTTTTAACTAAATTATTTCAAGAATTCGAACTTAAGCGTCTTCAAGATTTACCACCTAATCCCGGTTATGCAAAACAAGCTCAGGAATATATTCCCGGTCTTTATGATATGACAATAATTGGCAAATCCAAAGAAGCACCTTTTGTTCGTAGTTCTGACGCGACACAGTCACTTGCGGATGAAACTCATTCTAAAATGCTTTCAAAATTCCATACAACTGATTATGATCAACATAACAAAGATCAATTTTCTAAAAAGACCCGCATTCGTTTACAAAAGGAATTAGCTGAATTGACAGTTCTTGTGCCCCAAAGTTTGTCAAATGAAAACCCTCCCAGTACGTCTCCTACACTTGTCAAAAAAGATTTAACGAAGTTAATTCCACCGGTAAGTAAGTCGTCCGTTAACTTAGATGCGGTACACCAACACTTAGCCGATTTTGACAAGGTCATTTTGGAACGTACGACGGCTTCGGCCATAACGGAAGGTGAATGGAACTTTGAGCACACTAGAGCTGCGTTCCGAGACGAAATTGTTCCGTTTGTAAAGAATGTTAAAGCTTGTCTTAGTAATCTTGATCAAGATTTGTATTTGGAAATAGAAGAAGTTAAACGTGTTTTCAATGAAATGGATGATGCTTATGAAAACAGTTTACTTGAAATAGAACGAGTTTCACGCCAAAATGATCAGCTTCTGAAGCAAGTGATGTCTCATGATATAGTTTCCGTCTGTGTGAATAAATGTGTTGATAATGATTCTATTGTGCATAATGTTGAATCTGTGGATAATGTGGTAGATAGTACTTGTCACGAATCTGACGCTGAATTTTTAAAGCTTCAAGATTCATATTCTTCGCTTTCAAAACGTTTTGATGAGATTCAAACACATTGTATTTCGCTTGAATGCAAGCAACAATTTATTCAAGAAATCTTTGAAACGTCATTCGAAGGTGTTAATATCGATGATGCAAATTTTGAAAAGAATTTTCGATTGAATTTACAATCAAAACAGCGTCAGCCAACTGACAAAGTTGCTAACTCTTTGCTGATAGAAATAGAGAAATCTAAGGAGCTTAACTGTGTGAACGTACTTGAGGCCGCTGAGAATTTTAGACTTGATCTAGATAATCGAGTTTCCAAGATTTTGTCCAAAGTTGATAACTTAAAACAGAAAAATACACGACTCTTCGATTCAGTACAGCCCGCATGTATTGATACCACTGCACAGAATCAATCATTGATTGAACAATTGAATCGAAAGTCGGTGGAAATATCTGATTTGAGGGAACAAATTTGTGATAAAAATCTGGTCTTGGCTGAGTTAAAGGAAACACTTCGTACTCTAAAAGGTAAGAATGTTGTGAATAACGCAGCCACTATCTCAGCTTCGTCCTCTAGTGCAATCAAATGGAACCTAATAGCCGTCACACCACTTAACAAGGGCCCTAAGACTAAACCATCTCAAACTTTGGTCACTAAAGATAAGGCAGAATCAAAACCAGCTTCTAATATTCCCGTGTTGCCTTCTACAGGAGTAAGCACCACTACTAAGGCTCAAAGATCTAAGCTTAAAAGAAACAAGAAGAATGATATGATCTTGCCCCCATCTAGTAGTCAAGTGAAGAAGAAAGTAGAAGCCCATCCTAGGAATGTTACTTCTGTTTTGAATAAAAAGAATCATGTAGCTAAACCTAAAGGCTCTGCAGTTGTGCAGCGTTCTAAGCCTAGTGTGAATTCTAATTTGAAATGTTGGAATTGCAATGAATGTATGTTTTCTAGTCATCATGATTCTTGTCTTATTGACCATGTGAATGAGATGTATGCCCAGAAACATGGATTAGAATGGAAACCGACTGGGAAAGTGTTAACCCAAGTTGGTTGGATGTGGCGCCCCACCGGTAGAACTTTCACTATAGTAGGAAATACGTGCCCTTTGACTAGGATCACTCCCACTAAAGCGAAGAAAGTGTGCCCTTTAACTAGGAGTACCAAGGCTACCAAAACACAAGCGTGTCCTTTAACTAGGAACACCAACACTACTGTAGGAACAAAGTGCCCTTTAACTAGGTCTACTCCCACTGTAGTGCTCGCGGATAATCCAAAACCTAAGAAAGTTGGAACAGTAAAACCTGTTAGTGCTAAGACTCACATTAGAAAATGCAGGAAATCTAAGGATCTCAAAAATGTTAGCAATTCTGATAATTCTATATCTATATCTGCTAACACTCCGGAACCAATAGTTTCCAATGCATTGTCTACTGTTGTTATTGAAAACAGGTGGTCCAAATTGTTCTCTGGTATTTGGACTCTGGTTGCTCCAAGCATATGACCGGAGATCGCTCTCAGCTCAGAAATTTCGTCAGCAAGTTTCTTGGTACGGTTAGATTTGGTAATGATCATATTGCAAAGATAATGGGTTATGGTGAATATCATATTGGGAATGTTATAATTTCAAGAGTGTATTACGTGGAAGGTCTTGGTCACAACTTATTTTCTGTGGGACAATTTTGTGATGCAAACCTAGAAGTTGCTTTTCGAGAGCATACCTGCTTCATTCGTAATTTGGAAGGGGTTGATTTATTGAAAGGTACTCGAGGGAATAATTTGTATACTTTGTCTCTACAAGACATGATGGCCGCTTCTCCCGTATGTCTTCTCTCCAAAGCATCGAAGACTAAGTCTTGGTTATGGCATCGACGGTTATCTCATCTTAACTTTGACGCTATTAATCATTTGGCGAAAAACAAACTTGTTCGTGGTCTTCCTAAACTTTCATTTCACAAGGATCATTTGTGTTCCGCGTGTACAATGGGGAAAAGCACTAAGAAATCTTACAAACCCAAGACGGAAGACACCAACCAGGAGAAACTTTATCTTTTGCATATGGATCTTTGTGGGCCAATGCGTGTTGAAAGTCTTAGTGGCAAAAAGTACATCCTCGTCATTGTCGATGATTACTCTCGGTTTACATGGGTGAAATTTCTTAAAGCAAAGAATGAGGCACCTAAATTCATCATCGGACTTCTCAAGATGATTCAAGTGCGTCTCAACACTACTGTCCGACGCATTCGTACAGATAATGGAACCGAATTTGTGAATCAAATTTTGCGTGATTATTATGAAGAAGTTGGCATTTCTCATGAACATCCGTTGCACGCACTCCACAACAAAACGGTGTCGTTGAAAGGCGAAATCGCACACTTATGGAAGCTGCTCGAACGATGTTAATTTACGCAAAGGCTCCATTGTTTTTATGGGCAGAAGCAGTATCTACAGCAGTGTACACCCAAAACCGGTCACTAATTCGTAAACGCCATGGTAAAACACCTTATGAGCTTCTCCATGGAAAAGTACCAGATCTATCATATCTTCATGTATTTGGTTCTCTTTGCTATCCAAATAATGATGGTGACAATTTGGGAAAACTTCAACCAAAGGCTGATATTGGTATTTTCATTGGTTACGCACCCGCAAAGAAGGCATACCGAATCTACAACCGTAACTCTCGCAAGATCCTCGAAACTATGAATGTTGATTTTGATGAGCTGACAGCAATGGCTTATGAGCAAAGCAGCTCTGAACCCGCACTTCATGAAATGGGACCCAGTAACATTAGTTCTGGTCTTGTCCCAAATAACCCTACTTCATCATCATTTACACCACCTACTAGGACTGAATGGGATACGTTGTTTCAACCGTTCTTTGATGAATTCTTTACTCCTCCAACTATTGTTGCTCCAGAACCTGAGGTAATAGCTCCGGTAACCGAAGTTGTCGCTCCAGCAACCGTTGCACAATCAGATACATCTGCACCAACAATTGGTCAAGATATACCTTCAACAAGTAATTCTCAACCAACACATGTTTCAACTACCCATGTCATGCCTATTGATGATGAAGAGGATGATGATGATCACGATTTGGAATTCGCTCAAATGCGTGAACTTCCATTCTTTGGTGTACCTATTCCCGACCCTAATCAAGCCGGGTCGTCCACCTCAGAGGAAGTTCCTACTACAGTTTACTCCAATCCACGGATTCGTGAACATGACAGCAAGTGGACTAAGGATCATCCTATAGATTCTTATATTGGTGACCCTAATCGTCCAGTATCCACACGAAGTCAGTTACAAGAAAGTGCACTATTTTGTCACTTTGATGCTTTTCTCACTGAAGTTGAACCTAAGACATGGCAACAAGCTTTTACTCAATCCTGTTGGATAGAAGCTATGCAAGAAGAACTTAACGAATTCATACGTCTTGATGTTTGGGAACTTGTCCCATGCCCGGATCAAGTGCAGTTACTCACTTTGAAATGGGTTTACAAGGTGAAACTCGATGAGTTAGGCGGAATATTGAAGAACAAAGCTCGTCTAGTAGCTCGTGGATACAAGCAATTATTGGGCATCGACTTTATGGAATCCTTTGCACCTGTTGCCCGTTTGGAAGCTATTAGACTATTCCTCGCTTATGCAGCCCATATGAATATGATTGTCTATCAGATGGATGTGAAGACGGCATTTCTTAATGGTGAACTCAAGGAAGAGGCCTATGTTCAACAGCCTGATGGTTTTGTGAATCCTAATTATCCTAATCATGTGTACAAGCTTAAGAAGGCTCTCTATGGGTTGAAGCAAGCTCCTCGCGCATGGTATGATCTATTGTCACAATTCCTCATTATGCAAGGCTTCGCTAAAGGCAAGGTGGATCCCACGCTGTTCATTCAGAAACGAGGTAAAGATATGATTATGGTACAAATATATGTTGATGATATTATATTTGCAGCCTAGACCCAAACCTTATCGGATGAGTTTGGGACACTCATGTCTTCCAAGTTTAAGATGTCAATGATGGGCAAGGTATCATTCTTCTTAGGTCTTCAGATATCTCAGAGTCCCAGAGGCATCTTTATCAATCAATCCAAGTATGCCCTTGAATCGCTTAAGAAGTATAAGATGGAATCTTGCGACCCCGTGGATACTCCGATGGTGGAACGAACTAAGCTTGATACAGATCCACATGGAGTTCCCGTTGATCCGACACTTTATCGTGGAATGATCGGTACTCTTCTGTATATCACAGCCAGTCGACCTGATCTTCAGTTTGCTATATGTATGTGTGCCAGGTATCAAACTAGGCCTACTGAGTTACACTTAGCTACTGTTAAAAGGATCTTTCGATATCTTAAAGGAACCATTAATCGGGGACTTTGGTATTCAAAGGACTCTTCTATTGCACTAATGGCATATGCAGATGCGGATCACGCGGGTTGTCAAGATACAAGGCGTAGCACGAGTGGAACTTTGCAACTACTAGGAGATCGATTAATCAGTTGGGCATCGAAAAGGCAGAAAAGCGATGCAATTTCAAGTACGGAAGCAGAATACATAGCTATGTCCGGTTGCTGTGCTCAAATTCTTTGGATGAGATCGCAATTAACTGACTATGGTCTAGGTTTCAACAAGATTCCGATGTACTGTGACAACAAGAGTGCAATTGCCTTATGCTGCAACAACGTTCAAATCTCCCAGTCGAAGCATATTGACATTCGCTACCACTTCATCAAGGAGCAAGTGGAAAATGGAGTAATCGAGCTTTACTTTGTCCGATCTGAGTATCAATTGGCGGATATTTTCACGAAGGCTTTAGATCGCGCTCGAATTGAATTTTTGGCCGACAAGCTAGGAATGAGAACCTTCTCGCCTGAGACTCTTAAGGAACTAGCAGATGAAGCGAAAGAATAGTGGTGGTAAAACTATTCTCCGTATCCTTGCTGATCATCTGTATATATTGTTTATATTTTTATCCACAAAAGCAAAATACAAAAATATAAAACCATATAAAAACCATAAAAATTGAAAAATCTAGAAAAATCCAAAAATATTTTTACTTTATTTTTCTAAGGCATGTCTTTTGGTACGATAATATTTACGGCCTTAGAAATGTTGATTAATATCGACACGGCGCCATAAATAGAGTTCGTACAAAAGTTGTAAATATTTCATAAAACATGCCTAAATGGCTTGTAGTTATTTCTGACTGCAACCCGGTTTTCATATTAAAGTCAAGTATTTCTTATGAAAGCTTTGGCTCACAACGGGAATTAATTTTCTCGGGCAAGGTTTACTTTAAAACCTTGTAAGGGATCAAGTTTACTTTATAACTTGGTCTAACACAAATCAATGTACGTTTCAGTGCATTTATTTGTTAAAACAAGAGAAGTCTTGTTTTTATGAAGCTATCATCTCTACAACCATAGCAATCTACAATTGGTATCTACATACTCGACGATGCGACTACTCAACCGACGACTACAGCTCTTTCAATAGAACACGGGTCAACAATTGAGGGGGAGCAATTGTCAAGCATTCAGAATCTTCGATGCCGAACGTGTCAAGTTCACAAGTTGGTGTCAAGACAACAATACCAATCGTACATGTGGTTTCAAGAGATGACTTCAGACGTGACGAGGCGACCAACATATGCTGCCAAGAACCATTTGATCTTATCATATGATGTTCTCATCTATCAGGTCCAACCTTGTCAATTCTTTTCTAATATGGTGGATATATGTGATCATGTTACAAATAGATGTCATGAAGACAAAATGGACTTGCATTTTTCTTCCCAAAACCTTTGTTAAAACTTCATTAAATCAATTGATATTAAAAACATCGATTGGGTTAATATTTTTTAATATGGGGGAGAAAATGTGATTTAATATGGGATATTATCACAAATGGTTTGACTTAATGTGCTGGCTCATCCCGACATGTGCGAAATGTTTTCGAATATCATGGCATATGTTAAGGGGGAGCAAAATTGATTTGCTATATCAAAATGGATTTTCATGGTGACATATACTTACCCAAAACCCATTTATTTCACGACGATGAAGATTGTGGTGACATAAGGATGGTAGGATAGGTTAAGTCCTATGATTCTTCCAGAACCGGGGGAATCTTCCCAAGGACATTCCATAGCTAGAAATAGTAGTCCTTAGGAAAGGTGGAGAAAGAATGTGAACGTAGCTGAATGCCGACCAAGTACTTAAGTTAGCACTGGAACAATCACAACAAGGTGCTAGTTATGACGTATTGGTAAGCATTGAAGGGGTTGAAGAATGAAAAAGAATTGTAAAGATAAAGGGTGTAAAGATAGAAGCCCTCCTTACAACTTTAGGCAGAAACCGGGTCACCACATATGCTATTGAGATCATTTTAATGATTCCCGATATTGAAGACAGACATCATGGACCCAGTGATGCAATGCACAACCCATCCCAGCTAACTCAGATATCTCTCAAAAGGTATTTGTTTTAATCACACGGAGATCAACACGTTATCTATCGATTTATTCACTCCGAGTAAATTGGTATTGAAAAGGTGGCACTCCTCTCCAGCCTCCGATCACTAAAATCCAAAGTGCACGATCGAGTCTAGAGCCATTTGAGATCATCAAATATCTCATTAGGACACACTTTCATATTTCCTTGCTTCTTCGCACACTATGAAAAGTAAGAAAGATCCTAAGAGTCATGCGCAAAATCTTCATGATCTTGCCTGAACATCCGAGTAATACGAAAGTATTTACAATGAAGATGGAAATCCTTCTTGAGCGAATATCAAAAAGCTCATGGTAGGTGACTTGTGCGATTCTTTATGAATCAAACTTGTGATAACTGGAAAGCAACAGCTGTTTAATTCTTAACTGAACTTAAACACGTTCCAGGCCTCTACGCAATATCTTAGTGATCTTGCCAGAACACTTAGAGTGATACCTTAGTGTTCACAGTGATGAGTGGAAATCCTTCTAGTGTTAACCTCAAACAGCACTTGGTAGGTAACTTGCAAGATTCTATATGAATCAAGCTCGTGACAACTGGAAAGCAACGATGGTGCGGTTCTTAATTGAATTTCACTTGTTCCAGGAACATGAATTGATGGCTTCAAATCATGCGGATATGTTTATCCAAATGATTCACTCTTTATGTTCGCAGTCAGCTTTGGACGGTCGAATAAAGAGAACGGGCTTACCCGCGAAATCCTGTCAGGAAGTTTCTTAATTGAAACTATCCGTCACGGGTACGATATCTAATATCGTCCAACGGTCTTCATCGACCGGAGGTAAAATGCTACCGATTTAGAATGAAATGTTCAAAGCCATTTCGTTCGTGTCTACTTATGTTGCGGCATTTGAAGACGGTGGCGTTGCGGAATCCAAGAAGAAGTCGTCCCCGCATGCTTATACTTTATGCACTTAATATCTCATTTAATTCAAGAAAGCCTAAAAGTTAAGTCTTCCGCTGTATCAAACTCTGAAGCTTTCAAGAATTACTAAGGTATAAGTATGTGGGACATGGTGTCACGAAGAGGCGAAGATCAAAAGTGATGGATGCACGAGATCAAGGCAAGAGATTGATGCTAAAGATTGATATCAAAGATCACATCAGCATGTTCACCAGAAAAAGAAAAGAAGAAAAGAAAGACGAAGACTACGAGCTCAAGACAAGCATAGTATGCTAGGTTTATTTCATTATTGTAACTCGGGTAACGCCCTTGTTTGGAGTGACCTCCCTTAGGGGGAGATTGTTGGAAATACGTTTTACGTATTAAGAAGGATCGGTCACTCCAACGATAATCCATGAAATAGCTCGTAGTTTAGTTAACTTTATTTATTAAACAAACAAAGCCAAGCCTAGCCTACAACATGTGTAGGCCGGCCCAACAATGTAAGCCCAATCCCATCACAAGGCTTGGGTATATAAACCCTCTCCTTTGATGGAGAGGGTGTGTGGTTTCATTATTTTTCACATAGTAAACATTACTTTCTCTCTCTAGCTTTGTGTGAAATCCACCATCTCTCTATCTCTTTCTCTCTCTAGATACATAAGCAAGATTTACAATCCTACAGTAGTAAATACTTATCGTGTTCTAACACGTACGTAATACGTAAACTCCTAACACGTAATCGTAATCATGCTATATTAGGAAAGTTTTAATCTAGTACGTACGATCCTAAGGGTACTATGCATGGTAAAAGCATGCGGGTTTTACAGTTTATGAGTATATGGTACTCATAAGTAAATCGAGGAACGGTTATTTCATGTTCATGAGCTCACAAGGTAGTGACTATGAAATGAGATGGTGTTTTTCGTGGTTTTACGTATACGTATATGTGTGACAATCCGTCAATTTATGGTTGATATTTTATTCTCGAATATTATTTAAAAACATTATTTTAATGTTACAATATGAACTCACATATTTTTGGGAAGAAATTTGGATTTACGTCTTGAAGTAGCGTCGACTACGTCTAAACCGGAGGATTCTACGTTACGTGCTTACGTTTACATACACCGTCTTTGGTGACAGTCCGACATTTCAGAAAATAAATTTATCCGTGAATATTATTTTGGAGTTTTAAATTTGAGTTGGTTCATAAACTCACAAATTTACGAGAAGAGATTAGGACTTACGATTTTATTTTAACGTCCTTTACGACTAAACCGGAAACCCTAGGATTACGTATTTACGTTTTCGAACTCCGTTTTGGATGAGACAATTTTCATTGGATTCTTTTTGTGCCGTTGATTCATAATTTATAAAAACGTTTTTCGTAAAACGACCCGAGGGCACACAAATCGAGGAAACTAGAATCGAGGAGTACCCGTAAATAAATGGGGATGATACAAGTGGGACACTTGCCCCACCCCCATCAAAACCGGCCCAAGTAAGCAAACTAACACCTTTAGGTGTCAAATTTTATATAACAAATGCTACACTTGTCCTAAGCTTATGAACTAAGCTACCTTACAACAAAACCAACCAAAACCACTAGCAACTCTCATTTCCATTTCCCTCACATGCAAAACCACTTCTCTCTCTCTCTTGATCCCATTTTAGCCGTCCCATATCACTCACCAACATCCCATTTTGGTCAAATTCATCCAAAAAATCATGTGTTATTCATACACATGTTGAAGCCCTCTTGAAGCTCTCTTGAATGGTGGTGATTATAACATCCATGGAGGAGTTTCCATGGAGTACTAATGCTGATTTTCCACAAGGATTATATGAAGAATGGTGGTCTTGAAGATGGTCATGGTTATTCACAAGCTTTTCCATCAAAAACCATGTCCAAACCATAACCTACATCAACTTGGTGGTATAAAGATTGTCCTCCTCATCTTTTTGTTAATTTGATTATGTAAACATGTATTTTATTTCCTATTGTATATGTATATGATGATTATATGATGATAAAAATGTTATGTGGGGATTTGGTGTTGATAAACATGATTAAAAAGGTGAAAAACCATAAGAAACAAGGTTAAAATCTTGGTTAAATTTGTTGGCTGTATAAAACAGTAAATAAACAGGTCATGGACTGATAAAATGATGAAGTAGAATGGATTTACAGTAAGCTATGGGTCTTGTACACATGTGAGAGTTGGCCATGCAATGGAATCATTGTAATGAGTGAGATATGATCAAAACAAGTTTAAGGTATAAATCTGAGTTCACTGTTTTGGACGATTTTTAGAAAATATTTAGAAGATGATTCAACAGTAGCTATAGGAGAGTTAAATGTAGCACATATCATGTAGTTTATGTGATAAAAATTTGAGCTTCTATCTCCATATAGAACTCAAGATATGGCAGTTTTGGTGAAAGTGAAGATAAAAATCAGATTTTTGAAAATTAAAGAATAATACTATTATATAAGCACTCAAAATTTAATAGTATAAAATATAAATTAAAACCCACTAACTTATAAAACTTATTTATATAAATATGTAAAAGGGTAAATTAATGAATAACTTATATAAATGGTAGTGAAATAATACTTATAAGTTATAAAACTATAAACATTGTTTTTACGACTTTTTCGGCTAATACCGTAAAAATTAACGTTTTTGTAAAATAAAACTTAGATGGTTGGACCCGTCTAATGAAAACTTTATAAAACTTATATACTGATATATAGACATGTATAACAAGTAAAAACCAATAAAACCCGAACTATAGGGCATACAGACATTAACGAGCTAAGTAAACACATTGGGCTAATAATTGGACTAAATAAGTTAAACACTCATAAAAAGAACTTATTGGTCTTAACCCATTTGGGCCCAACTTGTAAAGTTTAAGTACTGATAATATAAGTACAAAATGGATTAAAATAAGTTAAATAACTTATAATAAGTTTATTGGACTTAAAACGTGTAAATAGGTAAAACTAGTAAACTAGTATAAAAGTTATCGACATATAACACAAAAATGAGTAAACGAGAATATGTAAACCCACTTGATCATCATATATATATATAATCATCATATGTATACATAATTGTTATTTTTATAAAGTCATTGGACAAACGTCTAAGACCGATTATTATTTATATAGGTTTCCGTGATTGAAGCACGTACCATACTTCCGAATCGCCGATAATCGCCTTCCCACATCAACGTGAGTTCATAGCCTCGCACTCTTTTAAATGTTTTTTTATAAATGTTTTATAAACCCGCGAGGGAGATAACATGATTAGTTTTTATAAAATAGGACACCATTTGTCCCGATTATTTGTTTATTGATTTGGACCCGAATGATTGAATGACCCGATTGTATGACCCGATAAATGATTAAAGGACCCGATAGATGAAATAAAATGGATTATTAAAGTTAGGTTATGTCACTAAAAGTCCCATTAGCATGAATTGTGAACTACCGGGAGTTGGTAGACGCTTATGCATTTAATAGTACTATTTGGGGACGATCACCCCAGTTCGCGCCTTGACGGTTGATCCCCGTCGTGCCACATTGATTGGTAAGCGAATTTATGTATGAGAAGATTTCCATAGCGTGACCTTTGTGACGACACGCTACTTTAGATGGTCAAAATTTGTATCGGGTTAGCTACTCGTTTTGGTTTAGTAAGGTAACAATGTCATGCGGCTTATAATAATCCAAAAATTAACGAAATACTTATAGACGCTCCGAATTACGATGTATTGCCTGACTAGCAATACAGGGTCATACTATTGATATTATGTTTGTGTTTTGGTTTTCATAACCATATTCATATAACGGTTTTTGGTTTCATACAACGTCATAAGACGTATTGTATGATGTTTTTACGACATTGGCTCGTATAATAATTTTTAAGGCAAATGCCTATATTATGATTTTCGATAAGGATTTATATAAAATGACTTTGGCTATTTTATGGCCTATTACAAAGATTTGTATAAAATGATTTTGGCTATTTTACGGCCTATTACAATGATTTGTACGAATTGATTTTTGGTACTAATTTTATACCAAAGTTATATTGATGGAATTTATTAAACTCTATGAATTCACTCGGCATTATCGCTGACCTTTTCTTTTAACATGTTTTGTCTCAGGTACTTGAAGGTAATTCTCGGGAAGACAACAAGAATTCATGGCCCGCACCTAAACAATATTTTCCATTCAAATATTTTGTAAAACTTTGTATGAAATGTAATGACTTGGGACCGATGTAACTTTGATATTTATGAATGGAAATGATTTATTATTAAACAACGCGATTTTTATGCGTTGTCTATGATGTGAGTAATGTGTTATCCCGTAACACCAACTAGTCTTCCGCTGTATTGAGTTGAATAAATTTGGGGGTGTTACAATATGTATTATAGAAAATCGTATTTTTACGATTTAAGGTTTAGCATTTAGATGTCTCAGATGAGGTAATTAGTCACGGGAGTATTTTTCGGGGTGGTTTTAAGTCATTTAGGACTTAGTTAATTACTTTATTTCATATTTCAAGAGTTTTTATAAAACTGTATATTTTACGTCTTTTACGGTATACGCGTAAATTTGACTAGTTTTACGGTTTTGAGGTTCGGGAGGCTTTAGGAGCTGAAATAAATTAAGGGAATTTAAGGTAATAATAATTAATAGTTAATTTACAGTAATATAATTAAAAAAGTCGGCCATAGGGTGTTAAACTTGATTTTGGGCCGAATTTTGCTTAAGGAAAGGAAGGGGAGCCCAGTTTGAGTACTATTACGCTTCCTGGTTAGTTTTAATTACCCATATTACTCCCTTTAACCCCAAAAACGAAGTTATCCTTTCCATTAATCTAATCTTAGTGGTTTCTATCAATGGAGGAGCAAGAAAACCCAATAATTCAATTTAGGGTGTAAGGTACACACTAAAACTATGACAATTAACGTTTAATTTACGTATATGTAACTTATTATGATGGATTAGGGTTGAGATTCATAATTTTAAATTAGGATTTTTTAATGACCTGTAATTAGTGATGTAATTAATGGGTTTTTATCATTGGAAATCGTTTTTACATTTTTATTAGGGTTTATGTATGATTAATTAGGTTAATTATATTAAATTTGTTATTAAAAACTGGGCAGAATTTTTGGGTTATTGTTTTAATCATATCTGGAGTTTTAAAAACTTTTAAATTGCAATTTTGGTACCTCTGGAAAGGTATTTGAGTTAGTTTTCAAATGCAAGAAACGAGAACTAAATTGGAGATCTAGAAGTGGGCCAAAAAAAGGTTACAACAGTCGGAGGTCAAATCTGTTTTGAAATCGGTCGGGTTTAAATTAATGTTTTAAGATGTTTAGGGTACTTAGGAGTATAATTGGACCTTCAAATGAACATGAGAATTAGATTATATATTAAATAAAATATCTGGAGGAGGGCTAAAAAATAGGTTAGGGTAATACCCTCTAATCATAACAAACTTTTCGTATGTTCAAAATCAGTAAATTCTGGATAGGTAAAAGTTTATATATATATATATATATATATATATATATATATATATATATATATATATATATATATATATATATATATATATATATATATATATATATATATATATATATATATATATATATATATATATATATATGGAGACCTTAACAGTAGCTTTAAGGTTGCATCCTAATGGGAGAGTTAGATAACACATGTAAGGGCATAGGGTTGTTTTTACAGGGGCATGTTATTTTTGTTAAGGGGGTGTTCGACCCATAGTTTGAAGTAGGAAAACGGGACAGTTTTGGGTTAAATGTTAACGGGGCGAGTTATTGTGACAACCTTAGTTTTGAGGTTCGTCACTTAGTTTTGTTTTGTGCTAGTTACGTGTCTTTACGTATTTATGTGCTAATTGGTGTGAATAGATTGTGGGTTGGATATCGTTTCCGGTACGGGGTACCTTGTGAGTGAAACGATGTGTGATGATTTCATGTTCATGAGTTCACATGGTGGTGACTATGAAGTGAGATGGTGTTATTTAGTGGTTTTACGTATACGTATATGTATTATAGAAAATCGTATTTTTACGATTTACTGTTTAGCATTTAGAGGTCTCGGATGAGGTAATTAGTCATATGAATATTTTTCGGGATGGTTTTAAGTCATTTAGGACTTAGTTATAAAATTTATTTCAAAATTTGAGATTTTTATTAAAAGTGTATATTTTACGTCTTTGATGGTAAAACGCGTAAATTTGACTAGTTTGACGGTTTTGAGGTTTTGGAAGCTTTAGGAGCTGAAATAAATTAATTTAAATTAAGGTAATGTTAATAACATAATATTAAATAATAAAAATAAAAAAAACGAAATTAGGGGTGTTTGGGTCGGTTTAGACGCACCAAAGAAAAGAAAAGGGGAAAAAAGGAAAAGGGGAACCGGGCTTTTGTATATGGGCCAAGGACTTGTTAGGAAAGTATAGAAAGCCTTATTTTTATCAAAACACTTTATAAAATCCTTGGAGATCAATTATGGGCCGACATCCATGGAGAAAATTAGGGTTCTTCATTAAAAATCTTGTTTTCCAGAAAAATCTAAGGTAAAATCTTCAAACCCTTTTCAATTAAATTATTTTTATGATTTCTTTAATCATCTTATGATGGATTTAGGTTAGGTTTTAATTTAAAAACAGTAAATTAATGTTGTATTAATCATAATATGATGACTACATAAATTAGGGCTTGTAATTAGAGGGATTAGGGTTAATTAATGAGGTTGATTTTATTAAACCCGTTTTTAAAAACTGGGCAGAATTTTGAGTCAATTGTTTTGATCATATTGGGAGTTCTAAAAACTCTTATTTTGCGATCTACATATCCCTGGAAAGCTATTTGAAGTGGCTTTCTAATGCAAGAAACTAGAGTTAAATTGGAGGTCGGGAAGTGGGTCAAAAACAGGTTACAATAGTCGGAGGTCAAAACAGTCTTGAAGTCAGCCTGTTTTCTTTTTAAGTTTTGAGTTGTTTGGGGTACTTAGGTTTGCATTGGGATCTTCTCACGAACATGAGAGATGGTTTATATATTGTAGTAAGTATATGCACTTGGACTAAGGTTGTGGTTTAGGGTAAGACCCTCTAATAGTAACAAACGTTTTGTAAGTTTAAAGTCAGTAAATCTAGAATGACAAAAGTATATATATATATATATATATATATATATATATATATATATATATATATATATATATATATATATATATATATATATATATATATATATATATATATATATATATATATATATATATATATATATATATATATATATATATATATATATATATATGCCTTAACAGTAGCTTTAAGGTTGGGACAAATGGGAGGTTTTAGATAACATATGTAAGGGCATAAATATTCCCTTTACAGAGATCATGGGTATGTTTAAGCGGGCGTTTGGTTTATAGTTTTTAGACCTAAAACTGGGACTGTTTTGGGTAAAATGTTAACGGGACGGGTTATGAAGTAAAACGAGTTAAGGACTTTATAGAGGGGTGTAATGAGATGCTTAGAGCATATATATGAGGTATATATATATGGGATAAGGTTAGATGTCCATCATAGGTTGATGAGACATTTTAGTGTTTGGTTCATGTTTTGATTATGTGTTTTTTGTTTGTTAGCTTTTTGCTAGTGCGCGGATGTTTGGGGAAGCTCAATCAGGTGAGTTTCATAGTCCCATGTTTACTATTGATATTGATTTCCAGATTGGATGGAAGAGACACTGTGTTGAGTTATTTTATAAATTGATGTTGTGAAATTTTTTAAGGTTTGTGATGGACTTGTGTGTACATTATGTGATTAACTGCTATGTGATTCTTGATTGTATATGATTTGGATCGGGGGACACGTGTCGTCTCAGTTATTGTGGTTTGACAAGGTAGGGGCCTTGGGATAGGTACATAGCGTGATCATCTATGGGACCAATGGATAATGACAAGGTAGTGGCCTTGGGATAGTTACATAGTATGATCATCTATGGTACCATGGTGTTTGGTAAGGCTGAGCGCCTTGGATTTTGGTTTGAAATGTTTGATCTTGAATGTTAGTTGTTAATACATAATTGTAACACATTGTCCATATCTTATTGTGTTGATGGTTGTTACTCACAGCTTTTTGGTATGATTTGGCGTTTGAGTCTAAACCTATGACTCTCACCAACTTTATGTTGACGTGTTTTAGTGTCTCTTTCAGGTGAGTATGTGGTTAAGCTTGAGGATAGGAGTGGCTAGATTTGGATGCATTAGGATTGCATATAGAAGGAGATCCCCGTTCCTTCTTAGTTTACCTTTATGTTTTTTTTTGTTTGATAAGTGATACATGTTGGCACCTATATGTTTGTTTGGTTTATGTTTATTGTTTGTTTTGGGTAAGTGGTAGGACTGTTACCTACTTACCTAGACTCCTGCATTGTTGAGGTATTGTCATGACATTTGTGTCACCATTTTTGACATTATATTTGCATTTAGTTATCTCTATAGACACGCTATTGTTGTGATGATATCCATACGTCGTGCCCCATATTCCGCCATGGTGGGGTGTGACAGAATGGTATCAGAGCCAATGGTTATAGAGAATTAGGTTGCCTAGTCGTGTAGCCTAGTCTATAGCTTAAGGGTCCCTGCATATAGGCGTCATAGGAGTATGTGTGCATTTTATAATAATTGATGTGTTTGGATGTTATTTATTGCGATGTTTTGACTAGTATGAATTGAACCATAGTATGTTCATACTTAGTCACATGTTATTTTCTTTTCGGGTTTGTGACTAGTGCGGGTTGAACCATAATCGTCCACGCTAGTCATTATTGTATTTTGCTTAAATTGTACATTATAGTACATAATTTGGTACAAGGTAGTTTCTATCTTTTGTCGAGTTATTTTACATACCTGAGGTATGTTATTTTTCTTTTGATGTTTAAGTCATGTTCCTTAAGAATCGTGTGGTGGTTCGAGTTACTAGGAGTACATGGGTAGGAAGGATTTTAAGTTGTTTCCACTCTTATGGGCGACATGACTTATAACTGATTATGTTTTTTGTTTTGGATTTAGTCTATGTTGTTTTAGCTAGACTATGGATTTCGGTATTCCAAGAGTTTTACTATGTTATTTTAATAGATTGGGTTTTGGACCTATTTGGTTATGTGGTTATGAGCTTATTTGAGTAGATGGATTTATGTGTTATATGTTGTATTGATTCTTATAAGTGTCATCATAGGAGGGAGTGCATTGGGGAAAGGGTAATTGTATAAGTATGGTGGCCAACATAGTTATACAAGTACCACAACTTCAATGGGTTCTCAAGTATGATTGCATGAAAGAGAGTTAGTACATGCTTGTATATGATGAGATGTGGATTTTGGGTATATTTATAATATATGGGTTTATGTAACGGGTATATTTATATGTTTTGGGTTATAGTCGTGTTGTGTGATTATGGGGTCACACGATATGGTTTGGTTTTGGAGGTAGGCTTTATGCCTTGTTGTGGCATGGTGAGATGGTGAGAAGGTGATTACTCGTATGGAAAAACGAGCGTATAAAGCGATTGATTGACTTACGTGTATGATAACGAGTATGTTTGGGAGATTCGATAGGTATACATATGCGGATGTATATATACTAATAGATGTTATGTTATGATTTACGGTCGTTCAGTCGTTATTATAACTTGAACGTACCTAGTACTCTTGTGTTTAAACAATTTATTAGAGCTCGAGTTTGGTGAAGTTCCAACGAAGTTTTGAATCTTTTGAAGTGTGTCTTGTAGCGTACTCTTTGAGTTTCGTATTTCACGTGTACGTTTTAAAATGGTGTTTTTGGTTTCAAGCCTATTGAAATAACTTGGGATTTCTTTTGAGATAATGAAATCTTTTATGTTGGGTCTTGCATTTCTTTTGGTCGGTATATATTGAGTTAGGTGGTTGGTTGTATTAGGTAATATAAGGGTAAGGTGTTGGAGTCGTGTTTGAAACAAGATGTAACATAGGATTTCTTTTAATCAACACTTATTTATTTCAAATTTTAAAAGACTTTCTTTAAAATAAAGCGAAGTAAAATTTCTTTCTACTTACATAGTTTATATAATTGGGTTTAACCGATTCACGTCATTTATAATTATTAATACAAGGTTAAATTGAGTTTATGAAGATTTCACATACAATTTTATCTCTCATTAATATAAAACTGTTTTGGTCATAACTTGTTCGTTTTTAAAGCTTTTTGGATGATTCAAAAGCCTAAAATTATGTACTCGGAACGTACCTTTCAAATATTCAGAATGTATAGTCATGGGAGGTCAGTATCTTGGACGAAATTATTGTACAAGTGTCGGGTTAAAGGTTGAGTTTGAATAGTAGTTTATTTTTATGATTTGGGATGCACGGGATACCTAGTTTTTGAGTTGAGTTTTGAGTTCGTCAAGAGGGTTGTTTGTAGATTGTTTGAGTCACATAGATGTGGGAGGTAATAATAAATAAATAAAAAGGAGATATATATTATTTTGGAAAAGTCGATCTTTTGCACGGTTTAAATAATATGTCGCGGGGCGTAATATGTTTTGGTTGCCATTGGGTGTTTGTTGGATTATTTTTCGTTGTCATGGGTCATTTTGAATTGATACATGTTTTGGGTTTGAGTTTTCTTTTGAGTCTCGTGGTTTTTGACTTGTTTTAATTGGTGCACGTGATATGTCGTTAGTTATCCGTGGGTTTGATTTGTTGATCGTATCTGATGGATTCAGGATGTAGTTTTGGTTTCGTATTGTTCGGGAGCGTTGAGGTAGTCATATGAAAGACTTGGTCGCGCCTACACGATTAAGTAGGTGACCATGAGAGAACGGTCGGAATACCCTTAGTGGGGAGGAAAGAAGTTCGTAGACGAACTAATGTGGTCTGATGAGAGGAAGTGTTGGTCTGTTAAAATGCGTGTAGAATTTCGCAAGTAGAACGAGGTAGGAATTTACTCGTATTGCCGCTAATAGAGGATGCAAGGAGGACATAGTTGAAACTGCTAAGGATGTTGTATGAACGCTTCGGGTTTACGGTTATGCATTTGGCTTCGCCAAAGCACTAGCGGTTTTCACAGTGTCAATGAACCAAGTGTGCATGAACGTGTATAAACGAGTTGTCATCAGGATCATCGACGACGTCTTGATCTACTCAAATCTGAGAAGGAGAGTGAGGCGAATTATGTGTTGGTTTTGGAGTGGAGTTATACGCAAGATTTTCGAGTGTGAGTTTTAGTATTAAGTTTATCATGATGAGTAGTTAGAGATGATGGCATATCATGGAACCAGCAAGGGGCAAAGTGAAGAAGGATGAGGAAGCATTTTGGAGGCTGAAGAGGTGGATTGGATAATGAGCCGATCTTGGCATTATCGGAAGGACAGGACGAATTCGCGAAGCATGACGATACGTGGAGCAAGGATTTGGATGTACACGAGAACGACAAAGAAAGGCGGTTGCTTATACGTTGCAGGAACTGAATATTTGGAAGAACTGGATAGACTTAGTTAGTGGAGCTGGATTGTTATATCTGCCTAGAATGCTAGAGGCATTTGGTGTACGAGACGTAGAGAATGATCTATACGGATCATGAACGTCTCCAACACATACTCAATCATCTTGATTAAACATTTGAAAAAAAAGATGGGTGGAGTTAAGTGATGTAAGAAAATTGCAAGGCCAAGTACCATCTGGGAAAGGCAAGCATGGTTGATGAGACTTGGAGTAAGAAGAATGAAGTGAAGCTGAGACGAACTTGAACTATAGGGATGACGTATTAGGGTGGTTTGGATGAAGGATGTAGGTTGCATGAGTTGATTTGTCTAAAGCAGAGAACGCGTCAACATGTATGTTGCGTGGCTTGGACAATCATATGGAGAAAAGGGACGTAGACTATACTTCCTACATAGGTAGGAGTAGCTTAGAAAGGGCCAAAATTGGTGAAAGTGACGAGAGTTGGGTGATAGTCGATAGACTGACTAATTCATCTCATATTTCAAGAGGAATGAGTAGTCACGTAGTTGAGAAATTGGAAGGATTGCGTACAGATGTGATGGAATAGAGGGTGTTGCATAAAAGTTAATCTAATAGGTATGGAGTGCCTTATGAAGGACTATGGCAAGGGAAGAAACGAAGGGAAGCATCACATCGTGATGTATGGTATGAGTTGAGGAAGAAGAAGGAAGTGTGTATAGAAGCGAAGCATGAATGAAATAGGTCGAGATAGGAACCGAAGGTAAAACTTTGGTAGAGCCTAATGAGTAGAATAAAGCACAACGCAAGCTAATACTGTCGTAGTGTGGAAAAGGAAACGGCACTGACCTATACTGATTGTTTGGGAGGCTTAGTGTCGATAATCGAATGGATGAGGAGTTATAGGTGTGATGTGCCATAGGGATGAAGGGCTTGGTCTAACTGATACAAGATGAAGAAAAGTGAGAAAGAAGTGTATAGGTGCTACTAATGAGCTATAGGTGCTACTAATGGAAGTAGTTGTAGCATGGGTTTGGATGGCAGTTGATAGACTAACTGAGATAACCGCCCTTTTGATGATGTGTATAGATCATAAGATGATTTGGATTGGAAGAACTAATGGATATGTGAAAGACCGTCATAGGTCACTTTGTAAGGAAATTGGAATTTTTAAGTAGTTTGGGGTACGGACTAAAGGGAGTTGATGTACATGATTGGATATGAGTATATCCAGCTAACTAAGAAAGGATAGGCAAGTGAGATATTTATACAACCTTAGGTGTTACACTGAGGGCATGGGTGATTGATTTAGAGGTAGTTAGGAAACTCGTTAGCGATGACTGAGTTTTCATATAATGATAGTTATCATACTAGAAGTCGATAAATGCCATGTGAGGCACTATATGAATGGATAGGGTGAGTTGTCCCTATTGTGGACTAGAGTTGGTAAAAGAGGCTACTAATGTGGTAATGATGTTGTGGAAAGGATGAGAGCAACAAGGGATGCTATGTAGAAAAGGAGGAAACCACTAGAGTTAGTGACAAAGTTATGTAGGAAGTTTCACCCATAGTAACGGGTGGTACGTTTTGGTAAAATGGAAGAGTTGATGTAGAGTTTTGTAGGTCCATTTATGATCTTTGGAAAGTTCGGACCATTAGCTTATGAGCATAGAATTACCTGGGGGAAATGAGTTGTATACATGATACATTTCATGTATTGAGATTGGTAAAGGTTGTTTACAAATGCATTTTACATGTACGGTGTTTCGGGACTTGTGTTAGTAAGATTCTTTGTTTTATCAAAGAGTCATCTTTGAGATTTATTGACTGTGAGGTCAAGAGTTTGGAAATGAGTTTAATTACTTTTGGTTTGTATATGTGGTATTTTGAAACTTGAACTAAAGTTCACATGGAAATGAGAGGAGTTCGTTTAAAACAAGTATCCTCATGTGGTTTGTTGTTTGTGCGTTTGATCCTAAGGAGTAAATCTCGGGATGAGATTTCTATTAGGAGGGAGTGATGTGACAACCCTGGTTTTGAGGTTCGTCACTTAGTTTTGTTTTGTGCTAGTTACGTGTCTTTACGTATTTATGTGCTAATTGGTGTGAATAGATTGTGGGTTGGATATCGCTTCCGGTACGGGGTACCTTGTGAGTGAAACAATGTGTGATGATTTCATGTTCATGAGTTCACATGGTGGTGACTATGAAGTGAGATGGTGTTATTTAGTGGTTTTACGTATACGTATATGTATTATAGAAAATCGTATTTTTACGATTTACGGTTTAGCATTTAGAGGTCTCAGGTGAGGTAATTAGTCATATGAATATTTTTCGGGATAGTTTTAATTCATTTAGGACTTATTTATAAAGTTTATTTCAAAATTTGAGATTTTTATTAAAAGTGTATATTTTACGTCTTTTACGGTAAAACGCGTAAATTTGACTAGTTTGACGGTTTTGAGGTTTTGGAAGCTTTAGGAGCTGAAATAAATTAAGGTAAATTAAGGTAATGTTAATAACATAATATTAAATAATAAAAATAAAAAAACGAAATTAGGGGTGTTTGGGTCGGTTTAGACGCACCAAAGAAAAGAAAAGGGGAAAAAAGAGAAAAGGGGAACCGAGCTTTTGTATATGGGCCAAGGACTTGTTAGGAAAGTATAGAAAGCCTTATTTTTATCAAAACACTTCATAAAATCCCTGGAGATCAAGTATGGGTCGACATCCATGGAGAAAATTAGGGTTCTTCATCAAAAATCTTGTTTTCCAAAAAAATCTAAGGTAAAATCTTCAAACCCTTTTCAATTAAATTGTTTGTATGATTTCTTTAATCATCTTATGATGGATTTAGGTTAGGGTTTAATTTAAAAACAGTAAATTAATGTTGTATTAATCATAATATGATGATTACATAAATTAGGGCTTGTAATTAGATGGATTAGGGTTAATTAATGAGGTTGATTTTGTTAAACCCGTTTTTAAAAACTGGGCAGAAATTTGAGTCAATTGTTTTGATCATATTGGGAGTTCTACAAACTATTATTTTGTGATCCACATATCCCTGGAAAGCTATTTGAAGTGGCTTTCCAATGCAAGAAACTAGAGTTAAATTTTAGGTCGGGAAGTGGGTCAAAAACAGGTTACAACAGTCGGAGGTCAAAACAGTCTTGAAGTCAGCCTGTTTTCGTTTTAAGTTTTGGGTTGTTTGGGGTACTTAGGTTTGCATTGGGATCTTCTCACGAACATGAGAGATGGTTTATATATTGTAGTAAGTATCTGCACTTGAGCTAAGGTTGTGGTTTAGGGTAAGACCCTCTAATAGTAACAAACTTTTTGTAAGTTTAAAGTCAGTAAATCTGGAATGACAAAAGTATATATATATATATATATATATATATATATATATATATATATCGGGGCCTTAACAGTAGCTTTAAGGTTGGGGCAAATGGGATGTGTTAGCTAACATATGTAAGGGCATAAATATTCCCTTTACAGAGATCATGGGTATGTTTAAGCGGGCGTTTGGTTTATAGTTTTGAGACCTAAAACTAGGACTGTTTTGGGTAAAATGTTAACGGGACTGGTTATGAAGTAAAACGAGTTAAGGGCTTTATAGAGGGGTGTAATGAGATGCTTAGAGCATATATATGAGGTATATATATGGGATAAGGTTAGATGTCCATCATAGGTTGATGAGCCATTTTAGTGTTTGGTTCATGTTTTGATTATGTGTTTTTGGTTTGTTAGCTTTTTGCTAGTGCGTGGATGTTTGGGGAAGCTCAATCAGGTGAGTTTCATAGTCCCATGTTTACTATTGATATTTACTTCCAGATGGGATGGAAGAGACACTGTGTTGAGTTATTTTATAAATTGATGCTGTGAATGTTTTTAAGGTTTGTGATGGACTTGTGTGTACATTATGTGATTAACTGCTATGTGATTCTTGACTGTGTATGATTTGGATCGGGGAACACGTGCCATCTCAGTTATTGTGGTTTGACAAGGTAGGGGCCTTGGGATAGGTACATAGCGTGATCGTCTATGGGACCAATGGATAATGACAAGGTAGTGGCCTTGGGATAGGTACATAGTGTGATCATCTATGGTACCATGGTGTTTGGTAAGGCTGAGGGCCTTGGATTTTGGTTTGAAATGTTTGATCTTGAATGTTAGTTGTTAATACATAATTGTAACACATTGTCCATATGTTATTGTGTTGATTGTTATTACTCACAGCTTTTTGGTATGATTTGGCGTTTGAGTCTAAACCTATGACTCTCACCAACTTTATGTTGACGTGTTTGAGTGTCTCTTTGAGGTGAGTATGTGGTTAAGCTTGAGGATAGGAGTGGCTAGATTTGGATGCATTAGGATTGCATATAGAAGGAGATCCCCGTTCCTTCTTAGTTTACGTTTATGTTTTTTTTGTTTGATAAGTGATACATGTTGGCACCTATATGTTTGTTTGGTTTATGTTTATTTTTTGTCTTGGGTAAGTGGTAGGACTATTACCTACATACCTAGACTCCCGCATTGTTGAGGTATTGTCATGACATTTGTGTCGCCATGTTTGACATTATATTTGCATTTAGTTATCTCTATAGACACGCTATTGTTGTGATGATATCCATACGTCGTGCCCCATATTCCGCCATGGTGGGGTGTGACAGTTATGAACTAAACTGAGTTAAGGGGTTTATAGAGGGATGTAATGAGACGCAAATGGAATATAAATGGGGCTAAGTGGTAGGATAAGGTTATATATCCATCATATATTGATGAGCCATTTTGGTATGTGGTTCATATCTTGATTGTATACGTTTGTGTGTTTAGATTTTTGCTATAGCACAGATACTTAAAGAAGCTTGTTCAAGTGAGTTTCATAGTCCCATGTTTCTATGATTTATAAATGTTTTGACTTCCAGATGGGATGGGAGAGACACTGTATGGTTTTGTAACTAATGTTGTGAATGTTTTTATGGTTTGTGATGGACTTGTGTGTGCACTTAAGTGATTAACTGTTATGTGATTCTTGATTGTATTTATGATTTGGATCGGGAGACATGTACCGTCTCAGTTATTGTGGTTTGATTTGGTACCAAGGGGATGTTGACAAGGCGGGGCCTTGGAACTGGTTCATAGGTGTATGGGCGCCTATGGGACCATGGTGATTGGTAAGGCTTGGAGCCTTAGAATTGTGGTTATTGGTAAGGCTTGAAGCCTTGGATTTGTGATGATTGGTTAATCTTGAATGCTAGTTGTTAATACATAATTGTAGCACATTTTCCATATGTTATTTTATTAGTGGTTGTTATTCACGGCTTATAATTGATTTGGAGTTGGATTATAAACCTATGACTCTAACCAACATTATTGTTGACGGGTTTTAGTGTCTCTTTCAGGAGAGAATGTGGTTAAGCGTGAGAATAGGAGTGGCTAGTTGGGAGCCTTAGGATTGCATTTGGAGGAACCCCTTTTCCTCTTAGTATTTATTTAATGTTTGATTAAGTGATACTTTGTAGACACCTATATGTTTGTTATTTGTTAATTGTATGTCTTTGGTAAGAGGCAGGCCTGTTACCTACTTACCTAGATGCTTGTGTTGTTTGTCATGTCTTCATGACATTGTGTCACCATTTATGATATTTCAATTTCATTTAGTTATCTCTGTAGACACGCTATTGTTGTGATGATATCCTTACATCGCGCCCCATATTCCGCCATGGTGGGGTGTGACATAACTGCCTTGTGCCTATGGTTTGTGTGCTTATTTGAGGTGTGCTTGTGTTGATATTGAACTGCTACGAACCTTGAATAAGAAAACTGCTTATTAAAGTGCTTATTGTCAAAAATTAGAAACATAAGCTAACTGCCATTAATCTTTCCAAGGTTTTTGGCCTAAAAAGCCACCAAACAATCTTCTCACAAGCATTTTCATAGCTTTTCTTTGTCTATTGTTCATTCTCTTACAAACTTCGACTTTTGTTGACTTTTTGTACAAATTTGGCCAATTGCTTATTTTGTTCAATCTTCTTATTTTCTCTTTGCACAACTTACTTTTGGTAGTTAATCTAGTTTTTCTAGCTCATTATTGATTTCCCAAATTTTCAGTTCATTTAGTTTAGGTCTTATTAGAAAACTAGCTTATTTTTTTTTAAAGTGCTTATTAATTTATGTAGCTTATTCTATTTGGATCATTGCTATTTTTCCATTTGATTAATCTTAGTTAGCTTATTCAAAAGATTTTGCAAAAAGAATCAAGCCTTGAGATATTCTAGAATTAAAAATCCGACTATTTTTTCTTGTAGTGGATTTGGATATTTAATTAATTCATCTTATTCAGTAGAGCTTTTTATAAAATTCTTTTTGTTGTATCTTAGTAAGGTCAAAAGATTGAGGTTTGCATAATTAGAGCTTATGGCAATAAGTCTTGTGCTTATTGGGCTTATCAAGGCCCAATGTGATAGCTTATTGCTCATTACGCTATGATAAGCTCATTTTCAGCCTTTAAGCCTTTAGAAAATTGTTTTTAGAATTAAATTTTGAGTCAGATAGGCTTTTTCAACTTATTTTTCCAACTTTTTTCTTATTGGCCTTTTTCAACTTATTTTTCCAACTTTTTGTCTACTATAGGTACTCAACATGCCTTTTGGAATTCAAAACGACCATGAGAAAACTAGAGAATATTTGCCTTGTCTATCTGATTCTTGTCAACCTCGTTCCTTTAAAAATACACGTCGGTCTTTAGAAAATCGATGCTTTTATGAAGGTCGATTTGTCTCATCTGATCTCTATGGGCATGAACTCACTCGATTCATGTTCAAGTCCATTAGCTTTGATTTTTTGCTTGACATTAATGAGCGAATATTTCATTCGTTTCTTATAGAGTTCTTTGGTTTGTTCTCTTTTATGTGCATCAATAATGGTTTTTCTACAAGATTTTCCATTAAAGGGAAAACTATTGTATACTCTCTTGAAAAATTTGGTCGAATTCTCAAGATGCCATACAATGGTCAATGTAGGTTCATCGATGCTTGGAGTATTGACTCTTTCTAATCGGCCCCTATTTATGTGCATTACGTGACCGAACTTTCCTCTCCTTTGTTCATTGCTAGAGCTATTTCTAAACCTCGTGAACATTCTCTTCTTGGTGATTTTCAAGGAAACATTCGTACTCTAACCCCTTGGGAATTGCTAATTATCAAAATTAATGATTTTATGGTTCCATGGGCCGAACTCATTGGGGAACACGGAATGTGTCTTGGTGGCGATCGCAATCACGTACCCGCATGTCTTGGACATATGTTGTATTGTGTTGCTACCTCCACCCTATACAATCTAGCATATTTCATTGCTAGTAGAATTAAGTTTGTTCTTTTTAGATCCAATTCTAGTTTTCCTGTTAGCCCTATATTTTATATATAGTTGAACAAGAATGTAATAGGTCATCTTAGTCGTTAATGGTCTTGTATTGTAATAGGTTAGTCGGGAAAACCGGACTTGGACTTTAAGCTAATATTGTATAAGTTAGGGGCATAAGCCCAAGTGCAAGCCAAGCCCGACCCAAGAAACAAGCCCATGAGCCCACCAAGCTCATGGGTATATAAAGCCTCTTCTATGTGTGGAAGAGGGTATTGGTTACATTTTACTTTCTCTCTCTAAAGTTTAACCTTCCACCAATTCTCTCTAGTTTCTCTCTCTACCTTTCTTATCTTTCTCTCTCTAGAATCTTGTGTTATGGATTAAGTGGGATTAAAATTTGGTATCAAGAGCCTATAGTAGATAGGTGATTGAAGTTCGTGTGGTTTGCTTTTAAAATTTTTGTGGCTTATTCTATAAGCTATTGATCTCGAAAAAAAATTTTAGCTTGGATTTCAAAAAGGTTGGTACTTTTTTTTTATTATCATCTAAATAAACCAGAAGTACAAGGCGATTTTGGTTTTTAACTCAAAATCATCACATTTTTAAGGTTTTTTAGATCAAAAATAGTTTTTTGTACTATTTTCTTAATTTGAATTTTTTTGCCTTATATTTCAGAAAGTGTTGATTTTTATTGTCCCTAAGAAGCTATATATTGAGGAAGTACAACTCGATTTGTTGGAAAACCTTGAAATCGTTGCCTTTACGAGATTCGTTGCCTAGTTGCCAAAATTTCGGAATTTTAGAGCTTATTGCGGAATTGATGCCTTTCTTCATTGCGGAATTGTGCTTTCTTCATTACGAAATTGTTACTTTTCAACTATTGCGGATTTGAATCAAATCTAAGTATTGCGGATTTGAATCAATTTGAGGATTGCGAAATTGAATCAATTTTAGTATTGTGGAATTGTGGTTTTTAGTATTGCGGAATTGTGGTTTTTAAGTATTGCGGAATTGTTCATTTGAGCATTGCGGATTTGAATCCTAAGTATTGGATTGCGGAATTGAAACCTCAGTTGATTGCGGAATTATTGCTTGATTGCGGAATCGAATCCACGCATTGCGGAATTATATCAATTAACACATTGCGGAATCATTTCATACCAACATCGCGGAATCTCAGCCAATTTTTGTTCGAGCACTTTATAGACTTAGCCACTATCTAGACTAGTCTCGGAACATAGTTTACACGAAGATTAAAAAAAAGAGTTAAAATTGTTTAGGTCAAGTAAATTCAAATTTTTTCCCCACTAGTTTTTGGCTATTTCTAACTCAATTTCAAAATTTGACGATACAAAATTTTTTGGCTTACCGTTTTGTCGGACTGAGGAATTTATTGTCGGACTGAAGATTCTCGGAACGCTACGAAATTTTAACCACACCTCATCACAACAAATATACTAAGATCTGTAATTCATTCACAAGTATTTACCATGTCTAGCAACAACATCAACATTACGACTGCTAATCAAAGTCGTTTGGAACAAGGTGGCAACGGTAATCCACCTGTGCTCACTACCGGTTTCTACGTTCAATGGAGATCTCGTTTTCTCACATTTCTCGACGGAAAAGAGAACCGAACTGCTCTTCGTCACTGCCTTGAGAATCCACCTCCAGTTTTTGAATTCAGACCCATTACCACACAAGCAGAGGATGGTACTTCATCAACTATACGAGCTATGGAGGATTTCGGCACATGTTCTGCTGAGAAAAAGAAACTCCTCCAAGCTAAAGCTGATGCTGTAAACTTCATACTCACTGGAATTGATAACGATATCTATTCCACAGTTGATGCATGTCCTAATGCTATGGAAATGTGGAATGCAATTCATTGACTAAAGCAAGGTGAGTCGATCAATGTTCAAGATCTCGAGACTAATCTACTTTGGGAGTTTGAAAAATTCAAATCTGAAGATGGTGAATCCATTGACTCATATTACTCGAGATTCTACAAAATGATGAATGAGCTTGTCAGAAATCAGTGCACCATCTCCAATCATCATGCCAATGTTCAGTTTCTACTTTAACTCAAACCGGAATGGCAAAGGTTTGTGACTTTGGTTAAACAAAGGGAAGATATCAAGACCATCTCCTATCACAAACTTTATGATATCTTGAAACAACATCAAAATGAAGTGAATGAACTAAGGGCTGAAAAGGAAGAACGGTCTGCTAATTCTATTGCTTTTGTGGCTGCTACTTCAACAAAACCTGTTCCCCGTCAACAACCACCTACTCATTCCTCAAAGTCATCAAGCTCATCCACCAAACCTCTAGCTACTTCTAAACACAAAGCAAAAGAAATTGTCCCCACTCCACCTCCAAAGTATGACACTGAGTCAGATGGAGACAGTGATGATGAAAAAACTTCAAGGGACAAGAAGATTGAGGAACTCATGTCTTTACTCACCAGAACTTATAAGAAGATCTACAAACCTACCAACAACAACCTCAGATCATCATCCAATGCTATATATAAGGAAGTTTATCATGCACCTAGGTATGATCGTGATGCTAGGTATGATTATCAGATGATGCTGAATCAAGTTGGGGCTAGAGATACTGTAGGCACTCCGGTGGTGCAGAAGACTGGGATTCAATGCTTCAATTTCAAGGGATTTGGGCACATGGCTAGGGAATGCAAGAAGCCAAAACGGGTTAAGGATTCTGGATATCACAAGGAAAAGATGTTGTTGTGTAAGAAAGAAGAAGCAGGAATTCCACTTACAACAGACGAAGTTGACTGGCGTGATGACACTGATGATGAAGTCGATGATCAAGAGTTGGAGGCACATTATGTGTACATGGCAAAGATTCAAGAAGTGATTCCAAAGATTGCTGAAACTTTTGGACCTATCTTTGATACTGAGCCAATTGAAAAGCTCGTCGAGATCATTCTCTTCATAATGGACTCTGGGTGCACCAAGCACATGACGGGCAATCTCAAGCTTCTAATTAACTTCATGGAGAAGTTTATAGGTACGGTACCGTTTGGAAATGATTAGTTTGCACCGATACTCGGATATGGAGATTTGGTTCTAGGGAATATCACGATAAAAAGGGTTTATTACGTCGAAGGATTGAATCACAATTTATTCTCTGTTGGTCAATTTTGTGATGCGGATTTAGAAGTGGCGTTTCGGAAAACTACTTGCTATGTTAGAGACTACGATGGGAATGACCTTCTTACTGGTTCTCGTGGTTCTGACTCTACACAGTAACTCTTCAAGACACATCTTCAACAAATCCAATTTGCTTAATGGCGAAAGCTTCATCCTCTCAAGCATGGTTATGGCATCAACGATTGTCACATCTCAACTTTGACACCATCAGATATTGTGACCGGTCTTCCTAAGTTAAAATTCGTCAAAGACTATCTTTGTTCATCTTGTGAGTTGGGGAAAGCAAAACGAAAGTATTTCAAAACAAAGACTACCCCAAACTCAAAAGGACGATTGGAACTTCTACACATGGATTTATGTAGTCCCATGCATGTAGAGAGTGTTAACGAGAAAAAGTATATTCTCGTGATTGTTGATTATTACTCTAAATACACTCGGACTTTCTTCTTAAGGTCCAAAGATGAAACACCAGAGGTTCTCAAAAACTTTCGCAAGATGATTCAACGCAATCTTCAAGCTCAAGTCTTAACGGTAAGAACGGATAGGGGTACTGAATTTTTGAACAAGACTTTGCAATCTTATTTTCAAGAAGAAGGCATCGAACGTCAAACGTCTATTGCTCGAACTCCTGAAGAAAACGGCGTTGTCGAAAGACGGAACCGTACTTTGTTTGAGGCAGCTCGAACAATGCTTTCTGCATCCAAGTTACCACTATTCTTCTGGGTTGAAGCAATTGCAACTGCCTGTTATACTCAGAATCGTTCTCTCGTAATCCCTAGACATGAAAAGACACCTTACCACATCATCAATAGCAGGAAACCTACTATTAAATTCTTTCACGTAATTGGATCTTTATGCTACATTCTTAAAGACGGTGAGTATCTCGACAAGATGAAAGAAAAAGGTGATGCATGTATTTTTGTGGGGTATGCTACATTGTTGAAAGGATATCGAGTTTACAACAAGAGAACAAAGATTATTGTTGAAACAATTCATGTAAACTTTGACGAATTGCCACAAATGGTACTTGATCACAACAGCTCAAGTCCCGCACCTCAATGTCCAGCAATGGCACCTACACATAACAGTGTACGTCCCGTGCAAGAACGTCAAGAAAGTACTCCTACATCAGACTCGACGAATAAGACCCAAATGGATGAGTTGGTTGATTTATATGATCCAATGTTTGATGAATATTACTATGGAAACAATCAAGTTGTGTCAAAGCCTTCCGCTATCAATCATGCTGATGCACCCGAACAAAGTCAACAAGACACAACTGCATCTACTTCAACAACCGTTGCTCAAGAGACAATTCCATTGGATACTCAACAAACTCAAGAAACTGTCATACAACCAACCTCACCAACCGTCAATGCTGAAGGAGGAAACAACAATCAAGCAGTCGATGCACAACCTAACGAAGATGAATTTATCAACCCGTTTGGTACACCGGTAAGCGAAGTCGGAGAGTCTTCTACTCAATATGTTGATCCGTCTAACATGCATACATTCTACCAACGATATCCATCCACTCACCATTGGACACGTGATCATCCATTGGAGCAAGTCATTGGAAATCCTTTACAACCGGTTCGAACACGCAGACAACTCGAAACCGATGGCGATGTGTGTATGTATGCACTCACCGTGAGTTCAACTATACCTACAAACATCAAGCAAGCCATGACTGATCATGCGTGGATTGAATCAATACAAGACGAAATTCATCAGTTTGAACGCCTAAATGTTTGGGAACTTGTAGACAGACCCTATGGAATGTCAACTTTAGATTTCAAATGGATCTGGAAAAACAAACTGGATGAAGAACAAACCATCATCAAAAACAAATCTCGTCTTGTGGTTAAGGGATACCGTCAACAAGAAGGCATAGACTACGATGAATCACTCGCTCCAGTTGCTCGTTTGGAAGCTGTCAGTATATTCCTTGCTTATGATGCACATAAGGGCTTCATGGTTTTTCAGATGGACGTTAAAACTGCTTTTCTCAACGGTCATTTGAAGGAAGAAGTGTATGTGAATCAGTCGGAAGGATTCGTCGATCCTCATCATCCTGACAAAGTCTATCGTCTCAAGAAGGCTGTATATGGACTTAAACACGCTCCAAGGGCATGGTACGAAGAACAATCAAACTTCTTGGTTTCCAAAGGATTTTCCAAAGGTTCTATTGATCCTACTCTCTTTACTAATAAATATGGGGATGACATACTGCTGGTGCAAGTTTATGTTGATGACATTATTTTTTGTTCTACGAACCTAAAACTTTCAAAACGTTTTGAAAAATTAATGCACAGCAGATTTGAAATGTCAATGATGGGGGAGCTAAAATTCTTTTTAGGCCTCCAGATTCATCAATCCCCACGTGGTATCTTCATTAACCAAGCAAGTATGCTCAAGAGATACTTAAAAAGCATGGTATGACCTCATGTGCTCGCGTTGGTACACCATTGTCGACCAAATCCCTAAACGCTGACTTGTACTCGTATCCCCTAGATCAAACGCGATATCACAGTATGATCGGGTCACTTATGTACCTTACAGCCAGCAGGCCTGATATTCGTCATGTCACATGCTATTGTGCACGATATCAAGCCATACCTAGTCAAAAGCACCTCAAAGAGGTTAAACGGATCTTTTGGTAACTTAAGAATACCATTCATATGGGACTCTGGTATCCGAAGGAAACCGGTTTTCATCTAACAGCTTTTTTAGATTCTGATCATGCAGGTTGCCTTGATAGTCGAAAAAGCACTTCTGGTAGCGTACAATTTCTAGGGGAAGATAAGCTTGTGAGCTGGTCGTCAAAGAAGCAGGATTGCACTTCGCTCTCATTAGCTGAAGCAGAATATGTGGCTCTATCCGCGTGTTGTGCTCAAGTCCTCTGGATGAGAACTCAACTCACGGATTATGGCTTTCACTTTGATAAAATACCTATGTATTGTGACTCAAAGTCGTCCATAGCCATATCTTGCAATCCGGTTCAGCACTCCCGTACCAAGCACATCGCAGTCAGATATCACTTCATCAAGGAACAAGTGGAATGTGGTATCGTAGAATTATACTTTGTCAAAACTGAGTACCAGATAGCAGACTTGTTTACTAAAGCCTATCCCAAAATAGGTTTTAGTATCTGGTTGGCCGTCTTGGTATGAAGTATATGACTCCAGAAGACTTGGAGGTTTTGGCAAATGAAGCTGCTTGATATTCTCTCATAATGACTTCTAAGCGCATCACAGCTTAGGACTCAGACCTCAAATAAGGAAAGTTTATCACTGACGACAACTTATCCTTCTCAACGAGAAAATTCTTATTTCTCGGTCATGAGCTTCTCATAAAAACATTCAACGTTTTTAAGTGCATGAAAAATGACTTCTAAGTAAATATCAGCTTAGAACTCGAACTTCAACTTAAGTAAAGTTCATCATGGATGATAACTTATCCTTCAAAACAGGAAATTAATTTTTCTCGGTCATGAGCTAGTCACAAAACAATCAAAGTTTTGAGCTCATAAAAAACGGACCCGAAAGGGAAGTGTACATTTCAGTGCGCTTTCCCCATAAAATAGAAGAGAAGTCTTCTATCATGTTTATTTTAAAACCGTTGAACACAATGTTTCAAGAATTTCTCAAAAGGTTTTTCAAAATCTTTCAAAATTGTGTGTTCAATACTCCCTTCCTCATAATATAGTTTTTATATCTCAAAAATGTCATATGTAATTTTGATCAATTTTTGAGGGGGAGCGTTTTAAAATCAAGCCGTTAATGTTGTTGGGTACATCTCTGAAATTGTCATATTTTATGTATCAAACACATTCCGAAAATGGTTTAAAGCTGTCATAAGTAATAAATTATATCGGACAAGGCATCTCAACTCCGTACCTCAACATATTTTGTGGTGTCTTTTTTCCAAAATATTGTCAAATTGTTGTTTTAAGACACACATATATTGTTGAGGGGGAGCATCCCGACTGAAAAAGTTCTGTGATTCATGCGTGCACACATGTTTCTCTCCCAACGATTTTAGAAATTGTCATATTTTAATCCATTGGTATCTCTAATATTATGTTTTTATATTAGAGATAGGGGAGAAATGTGATTAAAATGTAATATATCGCAACATGTGATCTTAAAGACTCAAGTGCAACTCTTTCCTTCACATGCTAAACTATTTCGTATATCGATGCATGTGTGTAGGGGGATCTTTTCGGAAATGTAAAACTTTCAAAGTGTTAAAATTTTTTATTTTTATCAAGCACTTTGAATGGTTTTGAATGATTTTATGGTTACGATCTATACCCAAAACAACCTACTATCCACGATGAAACGTTGGAGTCAAAAGGTGTTTTAGGATAGGAAACTAAGTCCTATGATCCAACCAGAACCGGGGGATCTACCCAAGGACATTCCATAGCTAAAAATAGTTGTCCTTAGGAAAGATGGAGTTGAATGAAGCTGAATGTGGACCAATTACTTAAGTTAGCACTGGAACAATCACAACAAGGTGCTAGTGATGATGTGTTGTTAAGCATTGAAGGAGTTGAATATTTTATGCAACTTAGGCAGAAACCGGGTTAACACATCTTTTGAAGACAAGTGTCATGGACCCAGTGATGCGATGCACAACCCTTCCCCAGTCATTAGAGTTTCTCTCAAAATAAACTTGTCTCATTGTCATGGAGATCAACACGTATCTATTGACTTTTTCACTCCGAGTTAGTTAATATTGAAAAGGTGGCAGTCTGCTCCAGCCTCCGATCACCAAAAATGCACTTATTGAGTCTAGAGCCAAACGAGATCTATCTATCATCTCATTAGGACACAATCGAGTCCTACACATTATCCTTGTGATATTGCCAGAACATCTGAGTGATACGATTCACAATGAAGATGGAAATCCTGCTTGAGCCAGCATCAAACAAGCTCATGGTAGGTAACTTGTAAGATTCTACACGAATCAAACTTGTGAGAACTGGAAAGCAAACTTATTTAAACTTGATTCCAGGTTTCTTCGCAAAATCCGTGTGATCTTGCCAGAACATTCAGAGTGACACTCATTAGTGTTCACAGTGATGAATGGAAATCCTTCCAGTTTCAACATCAGACAGCACTGCGGTAGGTAACTCGCAAGATTCTCTATGAATTAAGCTTGTGGCAAACTGGAAAGCAACAATGGTGCGATTCTTATTGAATCAAACTTGTTCCAGGAATTCTGAATTGACGAATCTAATCAGACGGATAATTTATCCTTATGATTCACTCTTTACGTTCGCAGTCTGCTTTGAGACGGTCGAGTAAATAGAACTGGATACTACCGTCGGGAAACCCTGTCAAGGAGGTTCTTAATCGAATCTACCCGATCACAGGTACGGTATCTGATACCGTCTAAAGGTCTTCACCGATCGGAGGTAAAACTCTACCGAGTTAGGATGAAATGTTCAAAGCCATTTTATCTGCGTCTATATATGTTGCTGCATATCAAGAAGGTGGCGTAGCTGTGTACTAACCGATGTTGATTCAGAAGTCACAAGAGCACAAGATGGCGATAATCAAGATACCTAAGAATGTAAGAATGTAATAGGTCATCTTAGTCACAAAGAGCACAAGATGAAGATCTCAAGCACTCAAAGTCAAATGACAAAGGCTCAAGATAAAGATCACAAAAGCATGAAGGAACAAAGCCGTTACAAACAAGATCAAGACCAAGAAACAAGACCTAAGAAGGAAGATCACCTCTACAAGAATGTATTCACTCAATCATCTTATGCATTTTAAAGATGACCAATACATTGGGGGAGATTGTTGCCCTATATTTTATATATAGTCGAACAAGAATGTAATAGGTCATCTTAGTCGTTAATGGTCTTGTATTGTAATAGGTTAGTCGCGAAAACCGGGCTTGGACTTTAAGCTAATATTGTATAAGTTAGGGGCGTAATCCCAAGTGCAAGCCAAGCCCAGCCCAAGAAAGAAGCCCATGAGCCCACCAATCTCATGGGTATATAAACCCTCTTCCATGTGTGGAAGAGGGTGTTGGTTACATTTTACTTTCTCTCTCTAAATTTTAACCTTCCACCAATTCTCTCTAGTTTCTCCTTCTACCTTTCTTCTCTTTCTCTCTCTAGAATCTTGTGTTATAGATTAAATGGGTTTAACACTTCCCTTTGTTATGCTTCTTACTCATCTTCTTAGCAGAGTTTATCATGAATTTCCTCATCTAGAAGTGTCATCCTACATCTCTGTTGATCATGTAATGCTTCCCAGTGAAAGAACCTCTTACAAGAACGCAGGAATGACAATTGCAATGAAAGAAATGATCTTCAAGATGATTTTCATGATGTTAGGTATGTTTCATCTTTTATTCCTTATGATGACAAAGTTAAGATCTTTACTGGCATGAACTCTCCGAGTATTCCCGAACCATCTATGTGTTCTTACACTAATGGATCATCCTTCGAGTATCACTCATGTTTCTCCTCTTCCATCTCTTTTGATGTCCCTTAAGACATTATGTGACAATCCGTCAATTTATGGTTTATATTTTATTCTCAAATATTATTTAATAACATTATTTTAATGTTATAATATGAACTCACTTATTTTTGGGAAGAAATTTGGATTTACGTCTTGAAGTAGCATCGACTACGTCTAAACCGGAGGATTCGACGTTACGTGCTTACGTTTACATACACCATCTTTGGTGACAGTCCGACATTTCAGAAAATAAATTTGTCCATGAATATTATTTTGGAATTTTAAATTTGTGTTGGTTCATAAACTCACAAATTTACGAGAAAAGATTAGGACTTACGATTATAATTTAACGTCCTTTACGACTAAACCGGAAACCTTAGGATTACGTATTTACGTTTTCGAACTCCGTTTTTAATGAGACAATTTTTATTAGATTCGTTTTGTGCCGTTGATTCATAATTTATAAAAACGTTTTTCGTAAAACGACCCGAGGGCACGCAAATCGAGGAAACTAGAATCGAGGAGTACCCGTAAATTAGCGGGATGGGACAAAATAAATTATCCCACCCCACTAACTATGGGACGGCCCAAACATAGACACCACATCAAAGATGTGGCATCATTTAGCACTTAGCTTACAAGTGTAAGCTTAGCCTTACACTTAAGCTACTTCCATTCACAAAACAACTAGCTAACTCATTTTACCACCATTCACACATGCAAACAACTCTCAAACTCTCTCAACTCTCACCCTATTGCCGTCCACTATTCAACCAAGAACACCCTCATTTGATCAATTTTAACCACAAACATTTGTTATAATTAATATATGTTAATCTCCATTCCAAGAGATGAAGATTGGTGCAAGTTTTAACATCTAATAAGGGTGAAAACACTTATCCTTTTACCACTTATTTCCAATAATTACAAGACCAAAACGTGTGATTTATGTCGTAAAAGTCGGAATTATGCGTGGTTTGTGTTTTTATTGTGTTTTAGGACCAAATTATGAAAAAGGAAGAAAACACGGGTTTTCACGGGCTTTTATTGAAGAAAACGGGAAAAGACGAAGTCAAAAGATCAAGAGTGCAGAAAGAACGGAAGTCCAAGGCCTATTCTAAAGATTTATCGAAGAAAAAGTCTAAAGACGGAAGTTTAACGAAGTCGAAGAACTTAAGTCTAATAGAAGAAGAAAATTAAAAGACAAGTTCAAATCCCTAGACGACAAAGACGAAGAATTAAAGTCGAGTCGAGAAAACGTGAAGAAAGAGAGAAAGAAGATGCAACACATGCACTCCTTCCACCTTCCCTATAAATACCCTCCTAATAGTCATTAGGAGGGTAGTTAGAGTTTTTAGTTAATTTTTCACTTTTTAGTTTTCTCTAGTTTTAGAGAGAGAAAGTCTTAAACTTTCTCTCACTAAATTTCATCTTTTTCTTAATCTTTCAAGATTAAACACTTTGTATTGCTTATTTTTATTAATCAAGTTCTATTTTAAGCTTTTATTTCTTAATCTCATTCTACTTTTCTTTGATTTAAGATTGATTTTGGTGCGATTTTCAATAGATCCGTGTTGTTCTTATTGATTTCGTGCTTAAAAAGTTAATCTTTTGATCATTTTATAAGTTTTCATTTGATTAAGCTTTAAGACTTTTGTGCTTATTGGCTTATTTTTATGATTAGCTTATTTTTCTTATTAAAAAGTTTTATTAAAAAGTTTATGTTTTTATTGTTTAATCTAAAAAGTTGTTTGATTTCGAGTTAGATAAGTTGATTAAAGTGATTATTTGATTCGGTTAAGTATTTGGATTGATAAGTTTCGGGTATTAGCTTATAACTTTGGCTTATTACCTAGCTTTTCCGATTTCCACAATTTTAGGAAAGGGTTCAAAACCCCTTTCCGATTGGTCCCTTTTCCGTGCAGCAACAAACTCCCCTTTCCGATCAGCCACCCCACTTTCCGATTGAGTCCAATCGGATTAGGGTTTGTAGTATTCCGACGGGTGGAATTATAATATTCCGATCTGCCCCTTTGATGAACTTTCCGATTGGGTATTTTGCAAGTATTCCGATTTGACAGCTTTTGGCACATTCCGATTGTGCCTTAGTTCAGTGATTCCGATTAGTGTGATTTCTTCCATATTCCGATAGGTCCTCATTTGTGTATTCCGATTGATTCCATTTTGTTGGATATTCCGACCGGTGTTACCCATATTCCGATCAACCGATCGGAATACATTCCGATCGGGCCTCTTTTGGCTTGTTTTGGTTTCTTTCGATCTTACTTTCTTATAGTACTTTTTATTTTCAGAAAATTTTCCAAGTGTTAGTTTTATTTAGTGTGTTAGTACTTTTCCATTGTCGCCTTTAAGTTTCCATGCGTTTATTTTACTTGTCATTTTAATATTAATCTTTTAAACTTCCTTTTTACTCAACGACACTTTAATTACTTGCTAATAGTTTAAAACAAACAAACCAAACCATTCTCTTAATTCACCAAAAGACAATTGAGTCACACTAAAGATCGGTTTTCAATTCGAAAAGATTCGGACGATAATATTTCATACCTAGCCAAAAGCGAAGTATTAAATGGCGCCGCTGCCGGCTCTTTTCGTTAAGATAAACGGTTTCTAGTGAGAGACGCATTGAATTTTGGGATCCGTTCTTTGAACGTTATTTTCCTCGCTTCAAAAATTTTCAAAAAAATCCTAAAAAATATAAAACTCTTCAAAAATACAAAAACATTAAAAAACCTATAAAAACCAAAAAGATTATATAGATATTCTCTTTGTGTATATTTTTCTTCTGCAGGTGCATGCGTACTAGATCTTCGAACTATTCTGAGCCCGAGACTCGTGAAGATTTAGATATGGCTGGTGTTAATAACAACAATAATCACCCACCTCAAAACAGTTTGAATAACAACAACAACAACAACAATGTCCTTCTACCTGGTTTACGAACCATGGAGGAATTGTGTCAACCCACCATGAACGGACGCGGAGGCCCGATTGCGCCGAGGCATATCACGGCTCAAGAGTTTTCGTTGAAGCATCACATGATCCAACAAGTGCAAACTAATCTATTCGCCGGAATGCCTAATGATGATGCCAACAAACACCTCGACAAATTCATTACTATCACTCAAAGCATGAAGTCCCCCGGTGTTTCTATGGATGACCTTCGCCTCCAACTTTTTCCACAATCGCTTTCTCACCATGCCGAAAAATGGTTTGACCGTCTTCCTAAGAATTCTATTCATACGTGGAATGACATGACTCAACGCTTTTTATCGCCCCATCCATGGTCACTAGCCTTCGTAACCAAATCAGTGGATTTATGCAAGAGAGTGATGAATCGCTTTTCGATGCTTGGGAACGCTACAATGATTTGATCGACCGCTGTCCTAATCACAATATGCTCCCCGTCACTCTCATTGACACCTTCTACAATGGTCTCACTTTTCGTGATCGTGACACGATCAATGCCGCCGCCGGTGGTACTTTTATGAAAAGGAGACCGGAGGAGTGTCGAGAGTTGATTGAAAACATGACTACTCACCACAAGAATTGGGATTCTTCCGCATCCTCAAGATCTAATCAGAGAGTCAATGTTTCGTCTACTTCTTCCACCACCAACTCGTCTGTTTTGGAACGTGCTATTCTTGATATTAACAAAAGTCTCCAAATTTTGACTTCTAACCAAACTCAACAAGCTAAAGCCGTTGCTATTTCTTGTGACACATGTGGTGGTCCTCATTCCTACAATGAGTGTCCTTCTACTCACGGCAATTATTCTGAAGACGTTAACGCAGCATATGGTACTTATCCCACGGGAGGCTATCAAGCTCGCCCTCAAGGAGACCGTAACTTGCTAAGTTATCGCTCCAACAATTATCTTGCTCCTCCCGGTTTCCCTCCTGCAAACCCATCCCAACCTCGTGCAAACAATCAGTATCAACCCCAAAGAAACCCATACCCAACTCAAGGAAATTCTCAAGCTTACCAGGCTCCACCTCTCAATCAACCGATGGCAGTGAATCCAGATGTCGAGACATTTATGAAGACTAATCGGGAGTTGGTGACGAATCTTCAGAGTCAAGTCCGCAACTTGAAGGGAGAAATGGCAAAACAAGGGAACGATATTCGAGCCGAGCTAAGGAATGATATGGCCAAACACAGTGATGCAATTAATGCAAACATGCAAAACTCTTTTAACAATCAAGCTCTTCACCTTCGTGATATGATTGGTTCGCTCATCCAAAGTAATCAACCCTCTTCTTCGGGTACTCTTCCGAGTAATACCGTTGCGAATCCAAGAGGGGAGATGAAATCAATCACCACTCGTAGTGGAAAAGGTTATATGGAACCCGAGCTTCCTACACCTCCACCCGTGATTGTGAACAAGGAAAAAGATCAACTTTCCCCACCTCCTTCACCTTCTATCCCCATTTCCCCCCCACCCGTGGTTGTGAGTGATCCTATTCCCTTAAAGCCTTCTTCTTCATCCAATATACCTTATCCTTCAAGGTTGAGGAAAGAGAAGCAAAAGAGCAAGGATGATATTCAGGTTTCAAACTTTCTCAAAATGTTTAAACAATTGAATTTTAACATCTCCTTTGCCGAGGCTCTCGCTCACATGCCCAAATATGCTAAGATGTTTAAAGATCTTCTAAGTGATAAAGAAAAGCTTCTCGACATTTCTCAGACCCAACTTAATGAGAACTGCTCCGCAGTGCTCTTAAGGAAATTGCCCACCAAACTTGGTGATCCGAGTCGCTTCTTGATTCCTTGCAACTTCCCGGGAGTAGAGAATTGCATCGCCCTAGCCGATCTAGGTGCCAGTATAAACTTAATGCCTTTAAGTGTTTGGAAGCAATTATCTCTCCCCGAGCTGGTCCCCACCAAAATGACTTTGGAATTAGCCAACCGTACGGTTGCTTATCCAGTGGGGATAGCCGAAGATGTCTTTGTTGGCGTTGACAAATTTACCTTCCCGGCGGATTTTGTTGTCGTTGACTACGAGATGGATCCCCGTGTTCCATTAATAGTTGGACGTCCCTTCCTGAGGACCGGTCGCACTCTCATTGATGTAACCGCAGGCGAAATAATCATGAGAGTTGGTGACGATAAAATTGTCTTCAACATGGTTAAGATCTCTAAGCAACCTTATTCACATGAGAGTGTTAATGCTATTGATGTTCTCGATGAGGCTTGTGAAGAACATTTTCATGATGCTTGCAAAAGTACTCTTTCTTCTCTACCCAATGTTGAGACCGTTACCTCAATCGCTCCAGCATTGACTCCTTTTGGAGAAAGTGACTTGGATGATTTCGAAGCTAGCTTGGGTCCTCTCGATATTAAGTATGATAATTTGTCCACCAATTGGGATGAAGATATTCGTACTATTGAGAGACTTCTCAATGAGGACCCGCTGTCTCCTCCTGCTCCTAAAGAGGTGACTAATGATGATCCATCGTTAGTTTCACCATCTATTGAGGATCCTCCTACTCTTGAGCTTAAGAACCTACCTCCTCATCTTGAGTACGTTTTCCTTGAAGACGACGAGAAGCTACCGGTCATCATCGCAAAGGATCTGAAAGAAGACGAAAAAGCCCGACTTGTCGCTGTTTTGAAGAAGCATAAAAGAGCTATCGCTTGGAAAATCTCCGACATCCGTGGAATTGATCCTCACTTTTGCACACATAAAATTCTCATGGAGGACGACTTTAAGCCCACAATTCAAAGTCAACGAAGGGTGAATCCTAAAATACATGAAGTCATCAAAAAAGAGGTTATCAAACTTCTTGATGCGGGTGTGATTTACCCTATTTCGGATTCACCATGGGTTAGTCCAGTCCATTGTGTGCCTAAGAAAGGCGGAATCACCGTTGTGCCCAATGCAAACAACGAGTTAATTCCTACCCGTCTCGTTACTGGGTGGAGAGTTTGTATAGACTACCGCAAACTCAATGATGCCACGAGAAAGGATCATTTCCCTCTACCTTTTATGGACCAAATGCTTGAACGTTTAGCGGGTAATGAATATTACTGCTTTCTTGATGGTTTCTCGGGTTATTTTCAAATACCCATCGATCCCCAAGATCAAGAGAAGACAACATTCACTTGTCCCTACGGCACATTTGCTTATAAAAGAATGCCTTTTGGCTTATGCAATGCCCCGGGACTTTCCAAAGGTGCATGTTGGCTATCTTCCATGACATGGTTGAGCAAACCATGGAAGTCTTCATGGATGATTTCTCGGTCTTTGGGGATTCCTTCTCTTCTTGCCTTGCCAATTTGGAACGTATGCTTAAGCGGTGCGAAGACACTCGCCTTGTTCTGAATTGGGAAAAATGCCATTTTATGGTCAAAGAAGGCATTGTGCTAGGACACAAAATCTCTAAAGCCGTTCTTGAAGTCGACCGTGCTAAAGTAGATGTCATAGCCAAATTACCTCCACCTTCAACTGTGAAGGGTGTGAGAAGTTTTCTGGGTCATGCGGGCTTCTATTGTCGATTCATTCAAGATTTCTCTAAAATCGCTCGCCCGATGACCCACCTCTTGGAAAAAGATACTCCTTTTATCTTTTCTAAAGAGTGTCTCGAAGCCTTCAATCTTCTCAAGGATAAGCTAACTAAGGCACCGGTCTTGGTTACCCCTAATTGGGAGCTGCCTTTTGAATTGATGTGCGATGCTAGCGACTTTGCTATTGGTGCGGTTCTGGGCCAAAGAGTGAATAAACACTTCCAACCAATCCACTACGCTAGCAAAACAATGACGGGGGCTCAATTGCATTATACGACAACCGAAAAAGAGCTTTTAGCTGTTGTCTATGCTTTTGAGAAATTTCGCCCCTATCTTGTTTTATCCACCACCATCGTATACACGGACCATTCCGCGTTGAAGTACTTGATGACTAAGAACGATTCTAAGCCAAGACTTCTTCGCTGGGTTTTGCTCCTTCAAGAATTCAACATTGAAATTCGTAACAAGAAGGGAGCCGAAAACCTGGCCGCGGATCATCTGAGCAGACTTGAGGATCCATATCAAGGGGATCATCCGAACAAAGAGATCAATGACTCTTTCCCCCTTGAGACCTTAATGTCTATAAATCTCAATCTTGATGGCACCCCGTGGTTTGCAGACATTGCAAACTACTTAGCGGGTGGTATTCTCATCCAAGGGTTAACATCCCAACAAAAGAAGAAGTTCTTGAATGATGTTAAGACTTACTTTTGGGATGACCCTTATCTATTCAAACAGTGTGCTGATCTGATTATTCGTCGATGTGTTGACGGACCGGCAGCTTTTGACATCCTCCAAGCTTGCCACAAAGGACCCACCGGTGGTCACTTTGGTCCCAACTACACCGCTAAGAAAGTGTTTGATTCCGGATTCTATTGGCCCACCATTTATCGTGACGCTCACGAAATGGTTAAGCATTGTGATGCTTGCCAACGTCAAGGCAAGATCACACATAAGGATGAGATGCCTCAAAATTTCATACAGGAATGTGAAATCTTTGATGTATGGGGCATCGACTTTATGGGGCCATTTCCATCCTCCAAAGGGAACAAGTACATCCTCGTCGTCGTCGACTACGTTTCTAAATGGGTGGAAGCTAAGGCTCTTCCTACGAATGATGCGAGGGTGGTTGTGAACTTTTTGAAGCAGCTTTTCGCTCGATTTGGCGTTCCTCGTGCTATCATCAGTGACCGCGGGACTCATTTTTGCAACGATCAATTTGCAAGAGTCATGGCTAAGTATGGTGTCAATCACCGTCTTTCCACCGCTTATCATCCCCAAACCAATGGGCAAGCCGAGATATCCAACCGTGGCTTGAAGAGAATTTTGGAGCGTACTGTGGGAGAGCATCGTGCCGCGTGGGCCGATAAGTTAGATGATGCTCTGTGGGCTTTCCGTACTGCTTACAAGACCCCGATCGGTTGTACACCTTATCGTCTTGTGTACGGGAAAGCCTGCCACCTACCCATCGAGCTGGAACATAAGGCGCACTGGGCCTTGAAGTGGGCTAACTTCGACATCATCAAAGCCGGTGATCATCGCAAGGTTCAACTCAACGAGCTAAATGAACTGAGGAATGAAGCTTATGAGAACTCGCTGATCTACAAGGAGAAGACGAACATTATCCACGATGCTAAAATCAAGAACCGAGAGTTCCACGTTGGTGATCAAGTCTTACTCTTTAACTCTCGGTTGAAAATCTTCTCTGGCAAGTTGAAGAGCCGCTGGACTGGTCCATTCACCGTCGCCAAAGTCTTTCCGTATGGGACCATTGAGCTTTCTCAGCCGAATGGGCCCAATTTCAAGGTGAATGGCCAGCGTCTGAAGTTGTACTTTGGTGAGGACATCTCTCAGGAGATGATTCCATCCCTCACCACGTTCCCCATGAACTAAAATTGGGTCGAGTCAGGCTCATGACTCGGTGAACAAAAACAAGCGCTTCTCGGGAGGCAACCCGTGTTCTACCCTTTACTGCTTTCATAATAAGTGTAGGGGGAGCCCCGCATATGTTTGTTGTCTTGTTTCTTGTGTTGTGCAGGGATTAAAGCTTCAAAGATCCATCTTGATGACTTTTGACGAACCGTGATACCGTGTTCCCATCTTCCCGGTTCTATCCTAAACTCTTGTGATTCAATATTTCATATTCTATATGTTCACATTGAATTCACTTTAGTTGTCCTTTCCTTAGCAAGATTTAAACAAAGTGCACAATGTCCTAAGTGTAGGGGAGTTTACTCCCACATGCTTAAACATTGAGGACAATGTTTATCTCAAGTGTAGGGGGGACTTATATCGAAGTAAGTGGTCTTTTCCATGAATTTGCCCTCATTTCAACCGGAAAATTTGATTTTTCGACATTTTTCAAAAATTTTAATCTATTTTGGCCTAGTTGTATAGTCGTACTTTCCTTTATCATGTTTAGTTTCTTTCCGTTGCTAGAATAAATTTTCAATAAAGTGGTTTTAGATTTTTCTTAGTCGTGAACATTTTGACTCAACCCGAGTTTACTTATCTAAGTTTACTCTAGCTAGTATCCTTAACGTGTTTAAGTCAAGTTTTGCTAGGCTTTTATATAGGGAGCTATAAAACGCGAAAGTCTTAACTCTCACGGGTTAAGAACAAGAACTTTTCGCAAGTTCCTATAATTGATCCTAGAGAGTCGTTTATCAAGGGAACTATAGAACGCGATTTCTAAACTTGAAAAAGTCTAAGAATTTTCAAGATCCTATAGGCGACTCGAAAACCCAAAACTTTGATTTAATAGGCTAAGCATCCACGAGTCTCATTCCTTGAGATTTTAAACTGTGGAGAACGAGAGATGATAGAGCCAATTATAAGTTCGGTATCCTTTCATGAATTTATGTGAGTTAATTATAAGCCTATTCTCCCTCCGCTTGTTAATAAATTTATCTTCAATAAATAAGGTTGTACGATTTAAAAGGTTACTTAGCTTCTAGCCCCAGATCGTTTAAAAAGTTGCTCGGTAATGACGAGAGTTCATATCCAAGGCATAACTTATGAAGCGGGGCGTGAAGATTGGCGAGTCCGAAAAGGCCCTAACAAGGCATGAGGGCTACATTTTGTTGCTAAAGATCCAAAAGTGATGTGAAGAATCATTTATCAAAAATCAATATGAAGGATCGAGACACACGACGAAAAGCAAGAACTCCCCAAAAGTCATGGAGAAGTCTATCCGAAAAGACCCTAACAAGGTATGAGGATAAATAGATCCAAGTCCTAAAAGGAGGCGGATCGTTGTATATCAAAGTCCAAAATAGAGATTGGAGAAAAATGAAGAAGTCGTGGTCCAAAGATGAAGAATCGCTCAAAAACTTCAAGTGAAGAAATTCCTATTATGAAGAGAAGACCATATTTTCAAGAACGTCTCTCGAAGATTCGAAGTATGAAGTCGCTGCCAAATATCGGCCCGAGAAAGGTCTCAAATCGCGAACCAAGTTATGCCAAGATATGAACTTTTTGATATCCCGAGAAGCAGTTTTAAAAGATTTGGTCCTTTAGCTAACTATTGATTAAATCGTTCACCTTATTTTCGGACTAAATAACTATCGAAATAAGTCAAACAATGCATCCTCGTGATCATTCAAGACAAAAATAAAATATAAGAGATACACCTAGGAATAAGGGAGTCTAAGTAAATAATTGGCCCACATGAGGTCGTGATAGTTTGCTAACTTATAATAACAATGATCTCGTTTTTAAGCTTGGTATAGGGAACGTGAAACTTGAGGATGATAAACGTTCATGGCCGCCAAAACCCAATGTAAGTTTTTAATTTCTTTACTTATTTCTATCTTTTATGTTTAGTATTTAATAAAGGCCAAGGTGGGTTATTTATGATGGAAAATGTAAACCGTGCTTTAAAATTAAGGCATTGCATGAGGGCATTGCAATGGTCAAGTGTAGGGGATTTAATAAGGGTGAAAACACTTATCCTTTTACCACTTATTTCCAATAATTACAAGACCAAAACGTGTGATTTATGTCGTAAAAGTCGGAATTATGCGTGGTTTGTGTTTTTATTGTGTTTTAGGACCAAATTATGAAAAAGGAAGAAAACACGGGTTTTCACGGGCTTTTATTGAAGAAAACGGGAAAAGACGAAGTCAAAAGATCAAGAGTGCAGAAAGAACGGAAGTCCAAGGCCTATTCTAAAGATTTATCGAAGAAAAAGTCTAAAGACGGAAGTTTAACAAAGTCGAAGAACTTAAGTCTAATAGAAGAAGAAAATTAAAAGACAAGTTCAAATCCCGAGACGACAAAGACGAAGAATTAAAGTCGAGTCGAGAAAACATGAAGAAAGAGAGAAAGAAGATGCAACACATGCACTCCTTCCAACTTCCCTATAAATACCCTCCTAATAGTCATTAGGAGGGTAGTTAGAGTTTTTAGTTAATTTTTCACTTTTTAGTTTTCTCTAGTTTTAGAGAGAGAAAGTCTTAAACTTTCTCTCACTAAATTTCATCTTTTTCTTAATCTTTCAAGATTAAACACTTTGTATTGCTTATTTTTATTAATCAAGTTCTATTTTAAGCTTTTATTTCTTAATCTCATTCTACTTTTCTTTGATTTAAGATTGATTTTGGTGCGATTTTCAATAGATCCGTGTTGTTCTTATTGATTTCGTGCTTAAAAAGTTAATCTTTTGATCATTTTATAAGTTTTCATTTGATTAAGCTTTAAGACTTTTGTGCTTATTGGCTTATTTTTATGATTAGCTTATTTTTCTTATTAAAAAGTTTTATTAAAAAGTTTATGTTTTTATTGTTTAATCTAAAAAGTTGTTTGATTTCGAGTTAGATAAGTTGATTAAAGTGCTTATTTGATTCGGTTAAGTATTTGGATTGATAAGTTTCGGGTATTAGCTTATAACTTTGGCTTATTACCTAGCTTTTCCGATTTCCACAATTTTAGGAAAGGGTTCAAAACCCCTTTCCGATTGGTCCCTTTTCCGTGCAGCAACAAACTCCCCTTTCCGATCGAGGCTTTCCGATCAGCCACCCTCTTTCCGATTGAGTCCAATCGGATTAGGGTTTGTAGTATTCCGACGGGTGGAATTATAATATTCCGATCTGCCCCTTTGATGAACTTTCCGATTGGGTATTTTGCAAGTATTCCGATTTGACAGCTTTTGGCACATTCCGATTGTGCCCTAGTTCAGTGATTCCGATTAGTGTGATTTCTTCCATATTCCGATAGGTCCTCATTTGTGTATTCCGATTGATTCCATTTTGTTGGATATTCCGACCGGTGTTACCCATATTCCGATCAACTGATCGGAATACATTCCGATCGGGCCTCTTTTGGCTTGTTTTGGTTTCTTTCGATCTTACTTTCTTATAGTACTTTTTATTTTCAGAAAATTTTCCAAGTGTTAGTTTTATTTAGTGTGTTAGTACTTTTCCATTGTCACCTTTAAGTTTCCATGCGTTTATTTTACTTGTCATTTTAATATTAATCTTTTAAACTTCCTTTTTAATCAACGACACTTTAATTACTTGCTAATAGTTTAAAACAAACAAACCTAACCATTCTCTTGATTCACCAAAAGACAATTGAGTCGCACTTAAGACCGGTTTTCAATTCGAAAAGATTCGGACGATAATATTTTCATACCTAGCCAAAAGCGAAGTATTAACATCCAAGGAGGAGTTTCTATTGAGTCCTAGGGCTGATTTTCCACAAGGAGTTCTTGAAGATTGGTGGTCTTGAATATGGTCTTGATTTATCACAAGTTTCTCCATCAAAATCCATGTCTTAATCACAACCTACATCATCTTGGTGGTATAAAGATAGTTCTTCCCATCCTCTTGTTATTTTGATTATGTAATCATTTATTTTATTTCCTATTTTATATGTATATGATGATAAAAATATTGTGTGGGATTTGGTGTTGATAATCATGGGTAAATAGATGAAAAACTATATGTAAAAAGGTTAAAAATCATGCTTAAAATGATGGCTGTATAAAACAGTAAAGAACCATGTCATGAACTGATAAAATGGAATAGATTAATGGATATACAGTAAGTAATATGTCTTTTACACATGTGAGAGTTGGTCATGCAATGGAATCATTATAATGAGTGAGATATGATCAAAACAAGTTTAGAGTACAAATCTGAGTTCACTGTTTTGGATGATTTTTAGAAAATACTTAGAGGCTGATTCAACAGTAGCTATAGAAGAGTTAAATGGAGCACATACCATCTGGTTTATGTCATAAAAAATTTGAGCTTCTATCTCCCTATAGAACTCTAGATATGGCTGTTTTGGTGAACATGAAAGTAAAAATCAGATTTTGGAAATTAAAGTATAATAGTATTATATAAGCACTCAAATAAAAATAGTATAAAATGTGAATTAAAACCCACTAACTCATATAATACATTTATATAAATATGTATAAGGATAAATAAATGGAAATTTTATAAAAATGGTAGTTTGATAAGTTTTATAAGTTATAAAACTATAAACATGATTTTTACGACTTTTTCGGCTATTACCGTAAAATTAACGTTTTTGTTAAATAAAAATTAGACGGTTGGACCCGTCTAATGTAAACTTTTTAAAACTCATATACTGATATATAAACATATATAACAAGTAGAAACCGATAAAACTCGAACTATATAACATACGGACATTAACGGGCTAAGTTAACGTTATTGGACTAATAATACAACAAAATGGGTAAAACACTTATAAACTTATTTATTGGGCTTAACCCATTTGGGCCCAACATGTAAAGTATAAATACTGATAATACAAGTATGAAATGAATTAATACAAGTTAATGGACTTATAATAGGCTTATTGGACCTAAAACATGTAAATAGGTAAAACTAGTAAACTAGTATAAAAGCTATCAACACATAACACTAAAATGAGCAAATGAGAATATGTAAACCCACTTGATCATCATATATATAAAATCATCATATGTATACATAATTGTTATTTTTATAAAGTCATTGGACAAGATTCTAAGACGAGTATTATTTGTCTAGGTTTCCGTGATTGAAGCACGCACCGTACATCCGAATTGCCGATAACCCGCCTTCCCACATCAACGTGAGTTCATAGCCTCGCACTCTCTTAAATGTTTTTATGAAATTTTTTATAAACCCGCGAGGGAGATAACATGTTAGTTTTTATAAAATAGGACACCATTTGTCTCGATTGCTTGTTTATTAATTTGGACCCGAATGATTATATGACCCGATGAATGATTAAATGACCCGATAGATGAAATAAAATGGATTATTAAAGTTAGGTTATGTCACTAAAAGTCCCATTAGCATGAATTATGAACTACCGGGATTTGGTAGAGGCTTATGCATATAATAGTACTATTTGGGGACGATCACCCCAGTTCGCGCCTTGACGGTTGATCCCCGTCGTGCCACATTGATTGGTAAGCGAATTTATGTATGAGAAGATTTCCATAGCGTGACCTTTGTGACGACACTCTAATTTAGATGGGCAAATTGAGTTTCGCGCTAGCTACCCGTTGTTTATTGTAGTAAGGTAACAATGTCATGCGGCTTATAATAATCCAATTAACGAAATACTGCTATAGGCACCGAATTACGTTGTATTGCCTGACTAGCAATACGGGGTCATACTATTGATATTATGTTCGTGTTTTGGTTTTATATAACCATATTCATATAACAGTTTTTATTTAATCTATACAACGTTATAAAACGTATTGTATGATGTTTTTACGACATTGGCTCGTATAATGATTTTTAAGGAAAATGCCTATGTTGTGATTTTCAATAATGATTTGTATAAAAATGACTTTGGCTATTTTATGGCCTATTACAAAGATTTGTACAAAATGATTTTCGGTAATAATTTTATACCGATATTATATTGATGGATTTTATTAAACTCTATGAATTCACTCGGCGTTATCGCTGACCTTTTCTTTTAACATGTTTTATCTCAGGTACTTGAAGGTAATTCTCGGGAAGACAACGAGAATTCATGGCCCGCACTTAAACAATATTTTCCTCTCAAATTCTTTGTAAAAACTTTGTATGAAATGACTATGACTTGGGACCTATGTAACTTTGATATGTATGAATGGAAATGCTTTACTATTAAACAACGCGATTTTTAAGCGTTGTCTATGATGTGAGTAATGTGCTATCCCATAACACCAACGAGTCTTCCGCTGTATCGAGTTGTATAAATTTGGGGGTGTTACAGTTTGGTACCAGAGCTCTCGTTATAGAGAACGAAAGATTTTTAAAACCAAGGTTTTAATAAAACATTTCAAAATCTTTTAACTATAAACATTTTTCTAAAAATGTCTAAAAATCTTTTGACTATAACGGTGCCGAAGAATTCCCGAGTTACCGACAAGGCCAGACTGAGAGTGTTATTTTAATATATATATATAACTTGGATTATATATATATATATACATATGATGTAATTTGATTACATGATTGTTTGATGATTATTTTGATATTTATACGAGGTATTTATACGACGTAGATTGTCACAAGGAACCCTAACTCCCCTAGCAAATCAATCGAAGCTATTCCCGTAGGAATTCTAGCTACCCTATATTTAAACCAAGTTGTGGATATTTATGATCCCAACAAATGATTGATATTCGTAGAAACGTTAATATTAGTTGATTGTAATCTTAAAGAAGAACTGGCGAGATTAAATCTGATATCAATGTCATGACGATCTTTCCTCATAGAGTGGAGTTTGACAAAACGTTATCACCTGGAAAGGTGTCATCTGATTCGGTGTCACCCAATTCTTAAATTTGAAATCGAAAGGGTGAATGTTGCACTTGAGGCTGTCAATGGAACCATTACCCAAAAGCCTCATGCCACTAGTACCTTTCCGAGAAGTCTAATTGAATGTCTGAGTCATTTAATACTAGTGACTCATTTGATAATTGTTGTTATAAGAGCTATAGGATTGGAAATTAAGTGTTGATTCATATCGAGCTTTTATTGCCCTTTTAAGGTCTAAGAATAAAGTTGATAGTATTGGAGAATGAGGTAGGATATCACCTTGAGTATAAGTTGATTGAAACTTGAATGAAGTAAAATTTAACTCGTATGGAATATGAAATTGGTAAGAGGAAGTCGTTAAGTTCTTGATTGAATTATAAGGTTTTAAATGATTGTTGATTCGTGTTAAGGGTTGTTCCTAGGCCATTGTCCAATGATGAGGATGCCCAGTGTCCAAGAAATAAATTGAAAAAATCTTCTTCTAAATCGGGACCGATGGATCTTTCGGGACAGGTGGAACACCTAATGACTCTTGTAGATTAGTATTCATTGTGGTATCTTCTAAAAATAATCCCTAACTTAACTGAGACATTAGTTGGTAGGATGAGTTCTTGGAATTGTATGACATAGTGACACGTAATGTGTTACGGTACAATTTAGACTTGTTTGTGATTAATGAAAAGACTACCTTTGATTGCTAAATCCTACATGTATCGATGCTATCTATCTTTTCTTGCTTCTTCCTAATGCTCGCATTAGTGATGCAACCATTGAACAATTACTCATCTTGATTTAATTTACGTTGTGGATTATTCTTTTTTAGTGCCATCGAGGTCATGAACCTCATGATTATTTGGCTAAAGCTCATTTCCTATTATACTGTAGTTAGTTCTTGTGAACAACTCTTCATCACTCTTTTGCAGATCACACATTGTTTTTATAAAGTTAAAACAGTATCCTTTGAGAAAAATAAAATTTTCATCACTATAAGGATTATTCAAAGTAAGATTTATAAGTGATTGTTATCGAAATGAGGTTGTTTATAAAGTACCTTGGAAAACATAACTGTTCTCATAACAAAGAAAATCTTTGTAAATTTATTCTTGATTCTTATTTAAGAATTAAACATGAAAATGTTTTTATTATAAACATGATGATAATTTTGATGAACTGAGTATTGCATCGTGAAACTTGAAATTGTATATAGTTGTGCGCCTACATACAATTTGGAATGGACCATGCAAGGCTGATTAGTAGTCACCATAAAACTGATTAATAAACATTAAATTTTCTTTGAAGATTGTGGAAGATTAAAATTTATGAGATCTGCAAGAAATAAAAAATAAGGACATAGTGTTAGGGACACCTACACATGTGCCTGTAGCATCTATTCTTCTGAGCCGAATTTACTCATCTGTGGAAATTGTCTTATTTGACAATTGACAATTCTTTCTTGTCCGATTTTTCCCGTAGTGAGATTCTTAGGAAAAGTATCTGATTACCGAGTGTTGATACCCGACTGCATGTATTGACGTTCTTATCATTTCTTATGATTTGATTTCATTTGAATGACCTGGGTAACGATCCGAGGAGCTTTCGAATGCGTACTCAAACTATGAAAACATGGGATATATTTATATTCGTTAAATGTTTTCGTCTGTACCTGAATTGAAATTCTCTCGCATAGATTATGCGTTGACCTTACTCTTTTAAGGTTCGTTATGTCTCCAGATATCCTTGAATTTGTGAAGGATTATGAGTTATTATTAGTCTTTTGAGAAGTTCACATCTTAACGACGGCAACGAAACAGGAAAGTTGATAGTGCCAGTAGAATAGATTGATTGATTATGACATGACGACATTGTCTTAATTGATGGGAACTCGAATAGAATTCCCCTAAATGATAAGATGTTGATTATCAAAAGTTATCTAAATAATTCTTGATGGATGACCATATCCTGCATTTAGACTTGAAATTATACCATGAATGGTTGTGACTTAGTCATAGATATTATAATCTAGAAAGAACTTAAAAGTGAATGTATTAAAAGATGTTTCCGTTAACTGAAACTTTATGAGGTATTTATTGGTGAATTACCTAGACTTTCGCCATTAAGGCAAGTTGAATTTGGTATTAATTATATTCCTGGTGCTGCACCTATGGCTTCTGCACTGTACGTCAGCACCATCTGAATTAAAGGAATTACCGTACGACTGAGAGAGTTGTCAGAGAAAGATTTTATTCTACCGAGCTCGTCATCATGAAGAGCTATGGTGTTATCATTCCTTATATTTATAGATTACTGTGAACTGAGTAAATTGACAATCGAAAACGATATCCATGACTCGAAATGGAAGATTTGTTCAATCATTTACAATGTTCTAGCGTATGTTTCAAAGATTTGATCCATGGCATGGTTATCATCGACTTCGCGTCCACGAATAAGATTATCTATTCCAATCATTACATCCAGAACTTGTAATGAACATTATGAGTTTCACATGATGTCATTTGGATTGACTAATACACACGTAGCATTCATAAATTTGGTGAATCACGTGTGAAGGCTGTAAATTGATAAATTCATGCTTGTGATGATTAAGGACTATTTGTTTGTTTATGAGAATAAGAATGAGTTAATAATTATTTATAGACTTCCCTGAATTGGCCGAACAATGAAAACCTGTACCTTGGATAATTAACATGAGATTTAAGGCTTAATCCTTTACATTATTTGACCGTATAATTAATAGATAATGGAATATATTGACTCTTCAAAAATTTAGAGCCCTTTTAAGACTTTGGGTTTTACCAAAAAGAAAATGGAAATATGTTTTGACAAATGTTTTAACAAAGGATTTTTAAGGGATTATTCCCTTATACCCAGAACATTTAACTAAACTCCTGTATAGGGGTAAATGTTCGTGTATACCTCAAGACAACCTAAGAGGGATTGAGGAAATCATTTAAACCATGACTTAAAATTTGAAACGACACTTTTTGCTTTTCAACTAAGAAAATTGTGACCAAAGTATAAATAAAGATTTTTCGAACATTTGCGAATCTCACTAATTATTTTCAATAAATCAATAAAAACCGTGATAATTAAATTCAAATTTATTCTTTTGAACATTTTATATAATTGGTCGAACTAAGAAATTTAAAATTTTTACGTTTACGCTTCATAAAAAAAATTAACTAATTATTATCGAATTACTTGTAGTAATTATCGACGCTTTAAACGTCGGATTGAGCAAAACTGATAAAAATAATAGTTGAGATAGAACTAAGACTTAGAAAATGTGAAGAAAGAATTTTTGAATAGATACGGTCATGATAATTATTCCATCTAGGAAAGTGAACGTAATTACAGACACATTATGTATAAAATATGAAGAATCAATTACGATGTATTTCTTAATAATGAAGGTGCAAAATAAATTGCCGAACAATATAAAAATAGCTGATACTTATAAAAAGGATAATATAGATAATAAAAAGGGGTTCGTGGCAAATGTGAACCATTAGAATTGAGGAGCCGATGGCGTTAAATGTATAAAAGGCCATTTGTGGTTGCCTAAATATGGAGATTTTGATATTTAGTTATGTTGAAATCTTGTAAGTATAAGTATTCTATTCCTGTCATTTCTGATTTAATGTATCATTATCAGAAGAAGTTGAACAAATGGCAAATTATGAAGGCAGACACCGCCTCATACATTAGTAAACGTCTAGCTATTGCAAAGGTCATCATCTGAATTTGATTCGATTTAGGTCATCGTCGACAGACTGACCAAATCTGCTAATATCATTCTCGTTAATGATAGATTCTCGATGAAGAAATTGACTCTTTTGTATTTAAAGTAATTGTGTAAACATGGTGTGCCTGTATCGATCATCTCTATCAAGATCCTCGCTTCGCATCGAATTTCTAGAGATTTGCTCAGAAGTAATTGGGAACGAATCTTGATGAGAGTACTGTTTACCACCCGAAATCGAAGGGACGAGGTAAAGTAACGATACAAAATACTATAAGTGTTGTTTTATGCTTGAATGATTGACCTTTGGTAATAAACTGTAAAATCGTTTTCCTTTGGAGAGATTATCATTGATAATTATCGTGTTAGGATCGAGATCGAATCTTGTTAAGATTTATATATTAGAGCATCTGTAAGCAGGAGTTGAGATGAAGACACCCGACATACACCCATTGTGAGTTGGACATGTCTTTTAGGTTTAAGGTCTCCTATGATGGCGAACCTAACCTTACAAAATACTCGACCCGCGAGACCTGAAATGATTGTTGAAATTAGGATCTGATTATTGACTGCCGGTAGTGGGCAAGAGGTTATGTGAATATGAAATGTAGATCTTGAAGTGCCAGATGGGTAGCGAAGTTATGCCAAAAGTTTTAACCATGGAAAATGAATTGATGATCTAGAAGATCATGGGATATAAGTCCCCGTTGTATGGGACCACTGAGATGATGTAAAAGATTGGTTTGAAAGGCATATAAGTTGGATCTACCCTAGGACTTCAAGAGCTGCGTGAATTATGTTTCGTATATCGAACTTGATAAAATGTCTATCAAGTGAAAATCTGATTGTTTCTTAGTAATGTTTAGATCGGCGAAAAGTTGCATTCATCAAAAACCCGTGAACATCATGGATAGAGAAAGTAAGTCAACATTAAGCCTGATCGTACTCCCGTAGTTATGTTTAATGAAACTCGCGTATTGTAATGAATTACACTTGTGAGAAAAGACCAAATGTGGAGGAAATACCCACATGGCTTTAACTCTATAAGAAGCGAATAATAAGATGATCTTTGAGGAAAAAGATCCTGTTTAGGGGTAAATGCTGTGACAATCCGTAAATTTATGGTTTATATTTTATTCTCAAATATTATTTAAAAAAATTATTTTAATGTTATAATATGAACTCACTTATTTTTGGGAAGAAATTTGGATTTACGTCTTGAAGTAGCATCGACTACGTCTAAACCGGAGGATTCTACGTTACGTGCTTACATTTACATACACCGTCTTTGGTGACAGTCCGACATTTCAGAAAATAAATTTGTCCATGAATATTATTTTGGAATTTTAAATTTGTGTTGGTTCATAAACTCATAAATTTACGAGAAGAGATTAGGACTTACGATTATAATTTAACGTCCTTTACGACTAAACCGGAAACCTTAGGATTACGTATTTACGTTTTCGAACTCCGTTTTTAATGAGACAATTTTTATTAGATTCGTTTTGTGCCGTTGATTCATAATTTATAAAAACGTTTTTCGTAAAACGACCCGAGGGCACGCAAATCGAGGAAACTAGAATCGAGGAGAACCCGTAAATTAGCGGGATGGGACAAAATAAATTATCCCACCCCACTAACTATGGGACATACCAAACATAGACACCACATCAAAGATGTGGCATCATTTAGCACTTAGCTTACAAGTGTAAGCTTAGTGTTGGGTCCACTAGATGTGGATCTTGCAGCCTGTCAGGAACGGTGAACGACTTCTGTAATCACAAGTCTATTCACAGAGAGACTCTATACACAATATAAATGCAGAATACAAATATAATAAAGAAGAACAGAATAACTATAAAGACTTGATCCTTTCTAAGGATTTCTAATATTGATAATGACCAGAACTATGTTTTATAAAAGTGTGTCTAACCCTTCTGCCTCAGGTTCCTTTTATACTACAAGGAAACCCTAATACATCATTAAACAAAACGTGTAAAACTGATATGCATATCCTTTCCTAACATATCTCATGCATATCCTAACAGAATAATAAATAAATAATAAAGTTTGACTTTGACTAGGACCAGGAGCACGACTTGCTCCTACTACTACTAGGACCAGGAGGAACTACATACCTCCCAGTCTACCTATTACAATAACTATTCCAATGGTCCTAACAATCCTCCCCTAAACTTGAATTTGACCTGTTGAGTTCAAGTTTCCTGGTAAAACGTGCATTAAAGCGTGAGGATTGAATCAGCAAAAGAAACAGCAGCACCAACAAGATACGAAACAGAAGAATTGCCGCAACATGGAACACTAGAAGCTTCTCCAAAGCTTGAAACAAATCAGCATCGTGTTGAATCTTTGCAACAACATGAGCAGATTTGGTGAGCCTTTACCAAGTAGCTGCTCGCTCTTGGGCTAGCCAGTCTTTCTGGTGGAATAAGCATCACCCTGGGAGACCAGAACCCAGCCCAACTCTTAGAACGTGAATCAATGGTGAGTGGGGGTACCCTGATGATTTTAGGCAAACCATCACAGCCGTCAACGGATTTGATATGTCTTTACCAGAAGCAGTACCCCTCTGGACTCGCCAACTCTCAGCAATGAAGCATCGGTGAGTTGAAAACCCTATAGCTTTAAGCAAGCTATTACAGCTATCAACGGATTTGATAAAATCTTTACCAAGAGCCGTACCCCCTTGGATTAGCCACTTTTCAGTCTAGGACCATGGCAAGTGAAAACCATCCAGTTTTGGGTAACCTGGCAACCATCAACGGATTTGAGAATCACACCAGGAGCCGTTCCCTCAAGGTGAATCAACTCTTTCTTGTCGGTGAGACATGGTGAGTTGAGGACCATTTGTTGTGAGGACCAAGTCCAACACCAGATGAAACCAGTAACCATCACAAGTATGAATCAGCAACCAGAACCCAAAGTGTGAATCAGCAGATGGTATTATATCCACAAGTGTAAAATCCATGATGTGTTTAAAGTATAAGCAGATATTATATAAAAAGTATATGTTTTTTTAGAGCTTATAAGGAAAAGGTAAAGCCTCAAACAAATAACGAGAGAAATTAAAAACCCTACCCTGTGCTAAGCATATGAGACCAGTAGCCAAAGGAGTAGGAAAGGCATCCCAACTCCCAGACTTGGGACTTAAACAATGAATCAGAAAATGCACCAGAAGCTTCCATTAGGGGGAAAACCGATTCTTTTGGAAGTTAAACTTCCCCCCATGATTATACCCAAGTGCAGCCATCCACTCCAACACCTACGCATTGGGGATGGAAACAACACCACCTTCATCTTGAAGATGAAGGGAACTTCGAATAGAAGCCTCAGACACCACGTATGAACGTCCATCTATAGTAGCATGGAGTTCACCTGGACGACCAACCACAGCCACAAGACGAGCAGAAGCCCAAAACTGACGAATGACACTATCATACACAATGGGACACACAGTAAAAGCATACCTGAGGTTCGAAGCCTCAATGAAGTCCAGAATATTCGTGAAATCATCACGGTGTGGACCATCTCCTAGATAGGCGACCTTGTTGTGAGCAGGTTGGTATACCAGGGCAGCCATGGATCTTGATTAATAGGAATGGAAGTTGATTTTTGTTAGGGTTGAGAGAGTAGGATCGGTTGTGTGTGTGTTATGAGTGAGATGAATGAGTCAAGGGGGGGGGGGGGGGGTTAATTGACCATAAATAATGGTGTGAGTAACTGTTCATTGACCCCTAATAATGGGGGGTTGCCCTTTCAAATTACACAGTTATTGCAAAGTAACCACTTGCCCCTTTAAACATTATTTCCAAATTCCAATTTACCAAAGTTAAATAAAAGTAGAAATACCAGAATTTGAATGCGTTGACCAAAAGTCAAAGCTCATAATGGTCAATACTAGAAGCAGAACATGGTCAACAAAAGTCAATACGGTGAACAGTGTCCCAAACCAGTACCAGGAGCCAACCAACACTTGACAAAGAAGGATTTTTATCCACCAGAAGCCAACCAATAATGACTAGAAGCTAACCAATAAGGACTAGAAGCCAGTCATGAAAGAATATAACCATCAGAAGTGAGCAAAAACCTCCACCAGGAGTAACACACACCAACAGAACCAATGCAGTAAGTTGTTAAAAGTTACCAATATGTTAGTCTGTGCAAATAAATATGTACACGAAGCCTCCCCTTAGGCGTAGCCTATCCTCAATCCTACACCTCAAGGATTGACCATCCCAATGTGAACCACCAAGTGGTTGAACCGAGGACCATCAAAGGCTTTTGTCAACAAATCAGCAACATTATTATCCGTATGAACTTTAAGAACCTGTATCAACTTCTTCTCATTGGAATCCCGTATAAAATGGTGCCGAATTTCAATATGCTTTGTACGTTGATGAAAAACAGGATTCTTCATAATGCAGATAGTACTTTGATTGTCAATGAAAATTTTGGTGTTCATAAAATTGAACCCATAATCCAACAACTGGTTTTGGATCCACAATACTTGTCCACAACAGCTAGCAGCAGCAACGTATTCAGCTTCTGTTGAAGAAGTAGCTACTATTGTCTGTTTCTTGCATTGCCATGATATAAGTCGTCGACCCAAAAATTGACAACCACCAGTAGTAGATTTTCTGTCATTATTAGCACCTGCATAGTCACTATCACTATATGCTTCAAGAACAAAAGGTGATTCTTTAGGATACCACAAGCCCAGCTTAGGTTGAGCCTTGATATACTTGAAAATCTTCTTAACAGCATTCAAGTTAGAAACCGTTGGAGCCACCTGATGTCTAGAACAAGCACTTACTGCAAACATGATATCCGGACGTGATGCAGTCAAATACATGAGTGAGCCAATCATAGACCGGTACATGTGAACATTGACCGGGGGATCTGGCTCATTCTTGAGTTTGACTTTAGCAACTTCATAAGGAGTTGTTGCTGGTCGAAGATGATCCATGTCAAACTTCTGAAGGATCTCATGAACATATTTATCTTGACTGATGAAGATCCCATCCGACTGTTGCTTGACTTGAAGACCAAGGAAGAAGGAAAGCTCTCCCATATCACTCATCTGAAATTCGCCTTTCATCAAGTGTTCACACTCATCACACCATTCCTTCTTAGTAGAACCAAATATAATGTCGTCCACATAAACCTGAACAAGGATAATGTCCTTGGTATTCCTCTTAAGAAATAGTGTTTTGTTAATAGTACCTCTTCTATAGCCATTCTTTAACAAGAAAGTTGAAAGACGCTCATACCAAGCTCTAGGAGCCTGATGTAATCCATAAAGAGCCTTGACCACCTTGTAAACTTTCTTGGTATGAAGTGGATCTACAAAGCCCTTAGGTTGAGTGACATACACTTCCTCGTCAATCTTGCCATAGAGAAATGCACTCTTGACATCCATCTGAAAAACCGTAAAGCCCACATAAGAAGCAAAAGCCAAAAACAGACGAATAGCCTCAATCCTAGCAACCGGAGCAAAAACTTCAGTGTAGTCAATGCCCTCAATTTGAGTGTGGCCCTGTACGATAAGCCTAGCTTTATTCCTCACGACAATTCCCCATGCATCCTTCTTGTTCTTGAGAATCCATTTGGTATTGATTGTTGTCTTTCCATCTGGTAAGTCAACTAGAACCCAAACATTCTGAAACAAGAATTGCTGCATTTCCTCCTGCATAGCCTCCACCCAACTTTGATCCTCAAGAGCATGAGTGACCGATCTAGGTTCCACCTGTGAAAGAAAATAAGCAAACAAACAGTGTTGAAAGTCCGTATGATTATTACGCTTTTGATCTTCAATATAGCTCACAAGAGCATGATGATCAGACGAGGCCTTCTTATGCATTCTGCGTGTCTTGACAGTAGAACCAGGATCTTTAATGATTTGAGTGGTAGGGTGATCTTTGTGGGATTGCAACGCTTGATTGGAAGCTACCTCTACTTCTGGTGCCAAGTTATTGAGATCCCCAACAAAGTCAGCATCATATGAATCAGCGTTGAAAATGCCATCTATTGGTTGTTTATGAATATCATCCAGCTTGGTAGAAGACTTCTTATGATGGTTCCCCAAATCAGAAGGACTTGAGAATCGAGTATGTGAAGCAAACTCACTAGCTGGAATACCAATAGGTGATAAGCTAGCACTAGGAGTGGAAGCTGGGGCACTAGGAGCAGAAGCTGGGGCACTAGGAGCAGCGTTGTCAGTAGGCGTATTCAAAGGAAACTCAAAGCCACCTTGAGCAGCTGCTGAAGTAGCTTCTTGTTATTGTTTGAGGAGAGTTTCAAGAGCTACTTGGGAATCCAATACATCCAGTGGAGTTTCATCACTAGGAGGAGTAGGAGAGACGGTGGTGGAGTAGGATGGAACCACAAAAATATCATCCTCGTCATCTGAGTCAGAAAGACTAGAAGAAACACCTGTGCTAGAAGTTGCAAACACTTGTTGGCCTGCATCATGGTTAGTTTTGAAACAAAAATATCCTAATGAATCACTAAGATAATCAAGATCAAAATACCATTCAGGACCCTTGCCTTGGATGTTCGACTTCTCTTCAAAATACCTGAGATTTATAGTTTCAACGACCCGCTTGGCTTAGAGATTGTAGACACGATAAGCCCGAGAGTGAGCTGAGTATCCCACAATGTATCCTTCATCTGCCTTGCCATCAAACTTCCCAAATAGTCACTAGTATTCAGAATGGTGACAGGACACCCAAACGGCTTCAAATGAGCAATATTTGGAACTTTGGCCGTTAGGAGCTCATAAGGAGTCTTCTTGTGAGGATTGGTAATAGAAACCCTATTCAAAACATAACTTGCAGTATTAACAGCTTCTGTCCAGAACATGGTTGGAAGCTTGGAATCGGCAAGCATTGTTCTGCTGCTTCTATTAGAGTCCTGTTCTTTCTTTCTGCCACGCCATTCTGTTGAGGAGTTCTTGCTGCACTATAATCTCGTTTGATGCCCTTAGCATTACAAAGTGCTATGAGGTCTTTATTTTTGAACTCGGTTCCATTATCACAACGAATACCTTTAACCTTCTTGGACAACTGGTTCTCTATAAGGGTAAGAAAATCTCTCAGAATTGAGTAGGTCTCACTCTTGGCAGCCATGAAGAACACCCACGTGAACCTGCTATATCCATCAGTTACCACCAGACAGAATTGTTTGTGGTCGATGCTCTTAATGGAGGTAGGACCAAATAAATCCATGTGTAGTAGCTACAATGGTTCAGTAATGAGACTAAGAGCAGTAATGGCCTTGAAGGATGCTTTATGATGTTTGCCTTTGCTGCAAGCAATACAATTTATATCATTTCTAAATGACTTGGGAGGTAAACCAGAGACCAGATTCAGATTTACTAATTTGTGAATGGTCTTGAAGTTCACATGCCCCATCCTTCTGTGCCATTGAGTGGCTTCATCTTCTGAGGCTTTAGCAACCAAACATGCTAGTTGACCAGTAGGGTTGACTTCATTCAGCTTGATGCTATAGAGATTGTGTCTTCTAGGAATTCTGAGCAGAACCTGTGAGTCATCCGGAAGTTTAAAGTCTTTGGAGAGCACAAGTGCATCAGTATCCGTAAAGAGAACAAACTGCTTCTTGTCACAAATTTGAGAGACAGATATCAACTTGAAGTGCTGAAGTGCTTCCACATAGTAGACCTGCTCAAAATTTAGATTAGGCGTCTGAATTGTTCCTTTGCCAGTGATCCTGCCTTCACCTCCACCAAAATAGACCTTGCCGCCTTGAAATGTTACAAAGTTAGAGAGAATACTTTTATTTCCTATCATGCTCCTAGAGCAACCACTATCAACAATTCCTAGACTAGGATCTTGGTATGGAGTAACCTACAACAACAAGATAATAAAAATGCAAAAGTTAGTGTCTTAAGGGGACCCAAACCTTTTCAGGTTTGAGCCTGCCTTGTGGATCTTTAGTAGAGAGCCAAGAAGATTGATGAGATCCATCGTTGTTCCTTGGTTGCCTATGCATCATATGGGTATTATTGTTTGACCAAGAACAACCTGCTGAGGGCTTAACAGCAGTTCCCAAACTTCCCAAACCAAAATACATGTGGTCAAAATTATGTGGATAAATTGGATTAAAATTCTGAAAATAGTTACTGGTGGTTCTATTTGATGTTAGACCAATGTTTCTCCAATGATCAGAAGCTAATGGAGAGGTCCTTCTAGAAGAAGAAAATGATTGAGCACTAGGATTGAGTCTTCTAGAAGAGTATGGAGTAGCTCCTGGTGGACCAGGAGTAGGAAATACTTGATGAACAGAAGCATGTTTGTCATAAAAATCACAATCTTTAATCAAATGAAAAGCACTTCCACAAACAAAGCATGGTTTAATCGACCTTTTATTAGAATGGCATTGTTTCATACTGCTAACTTTATTACACACAATTCTAGGAGAATCAATCTTCCTAGGACTCACTAAACCAGGACTAGACACACTTGTCTTAAAAGTAACTCTCTCTTCACACTTCCTAACACTAGTAGAAGCATGATCATTCTTCTTGGAACTTGTAGGTCTTGACTCTTCACTTGAACCACTTGATGCAGAGTCACTGGCTTTGTCACTGAAAGTACACGAGACAAAGTCATTAGAATTAGTAGAACTTTTTGGGGACTCATGCATCTGTGATCCATCCAAGTCATTATGCCTAGAGGTGGGCATGAAAGTTCTGGTAAGAGGGGGAGGGACAGCATGCATTTCTGCTGCTAGTTTAAACCTATTGTAACTAGGTTCTCCCTCTTCCTCTTTGTCGGCATCAAAGACGCTTGAAAACGATAAATCAAACACATCTTCTGAATCAATATATTTATCAAATCCTAACCCTCTTTTAGTCCTACCAGACATGCTACTATCGATTAATGTTGAAAGATTTTTAGGTGCCTTTTGCCATTTTTCAAATCTCAACATTGTAGCATCTAATCTTTCTTGCATTTCCTGTTTTTCTTTGATACTTGTATCTTTTACCTTTTCTGTATATTTAAGCATGTTTGTTGTGTTTTCTAAATCGATGCTCAGTATCCTAATTTTATCCTCATACTCACGTTGAGTATCTTGTAGCCACCTCTTTTGTTGTTCCAATGTGTTTAAAGAAGCCTTATAGGCTTGAACCTCTAAAAAATACTTATCATTCTGATCATTTACTTCATTATATTGGGACAACAATTCTGAATATTTATCATGACAACCAAGAGGACAATGTTGTACCTGAGGTGAGATGCCCATAAGAGCAAACTCGTATGCTTCTTCTGCATCAGATAGATTCCCAGCAATCATTGCAAACACGTCAGTCGAGGACTCAGCTGATTCCAAAGTGGTAGTCTGATGATCATTCCAGTTGACCATAGAGTCAACAGATACCAATGCCTTCTTGTCATCTTTTACCTCCTGAACCTTAAAAGCTGAGTACCTGCTCTTCTCCTGGTCATTCTTGCTAGGGCATTCCCTTGCAAAGTGGCCTTGCTGCTGGCAGTTATAGCATCAAACCTTGCTTCTGTCAAATCTTGCTGACTCCCTTGGGTTGTAATTAAATTTTCGACCTGCTTTCTTCTCAAATTTGTGAACCCTAAGAGTGAGCATGGCCATCTGCCATTTAAGATCCATTTCATCCAGGTCAAGTTTATCGACCTGTTTGAAGTCATCAAAAGCAAGTTGTTGTTGAGCATCAACATCAACCACAAAAGAATGAAGAACGGCTTCTACCATACTACCAGACTTGGCTGTAGGATCAGGAGCAGAAGTATGCTGAAAAGTATGTTGAAGAGACACAATATTGCTTGGGCTACTAGCATACGACATGGGACTGGATGCCATAGAACTCACAAAGGCAGAATTAGCAGGAGTGGGAAAAGAATCACTTGAATATCCTCTCACATGAGGTTCAAAAGTTTTGAGCTTATGAAATAGATCATCAAAATTGAGATAGTCAAGCCCACCTTTTGCTTTGAGAGAGATTACTACCTGATTCCATGAGTAGGGTAAGGCTCTAAGAAACCTTGCATTAATATCACCATCGTCAGGTTTTGACCAAAGTTGATTCAATTGGCTCAATATCTTTTGGAACCTGTCATACCCTTGATGTAAACCTTCAGTTTCTGAGATTTTGAATTATGTGAATTCATCTCTCAGCATGGATCTTCGCATTTTCTTTGACTCCTCATTCCCACCAAACCTTGCTTTTATTCCATTCCAGATCTCTCTAGCATCATCCAAATGGTAGAAGTCACCCATGTGATCATCAGGAAGAGATTGAAGCAAAATAGTTTTTACTTTGACCTCCTTCTGAATGGCTATGATTTCTTCATGAGTTTTAGGGTCAAGAAGAGTAATATTACCATTCTTGTCTCTTCCAGTTAGCTTCCTGTTGTTCCCATTCAGAATAACCTTCCAAAGGTCTTGATCAGTATTGGTGATCCACCATTCCATCTTCATTGCCCAACTATCATACTCTTCCTTTTTCAGAAGAGGGAATTTACCATTCGTGTTGGAAACCGTAGCAACGATCTGCTGCGGTTGCACAGTTTTAGGAGTGCTGTCTTCTCCTGTTTGAGTAGAAGTTGAGGCAGACATGATAAAACAAAAATGTCAGTAATAAGAAAACTTGATTTGTTTTGTACAGAGACCCTCCCAGGCTCTGATACCACTTGTTGGGTCCACTAGATGTGGATCTTGCAGCCTGTCAGGAACGGTGAACGACTTCTGTAATCACAAGTCTATTCATAGAGAGACTCTATACATAATATAAAGGCAGAATACAAATATAATAAAGAAGAACAGAATAACTATAAAGACTTGATCCTTTCTAAGGATTTCTAATATTGATAATGACCAGAACTATGTTTTATAAAAGTGTGTCTAACCCTTCTACCTCAGGTTCCTTTTATACTACAAGGAAACCCTAATACATCATTAAACAAAACGTGTAAAACTGATATGCATATCCTTTCCTAACATATCTCATGCATATCCTAACAAAATAATAAATAAATAATAAAGTTTGACTTTGACTAGGACCAGGAGCACGACTTGCTCCTACTACTACTAGGACCAGGAGGAACTACATACCTCCCAGTCTACCTATTACAATAACTATTCCAATGGTCCTAACACTTAGCCTTACACTTAAGCTACTTCCATTCACAAAACAACTAGCTAACTCATTTTACCACCATTCACACATGCAAACAACTCTCAAACTCTCTCAACTCTCACCCTATTGCCGTCCACTATTCAACCAAGAACACCCTCATTTGATCAATTTTAACCACAAACATTTGTTATAATTAACATATGTTAATCTCCATTCCAAGAGATGAAGATTGGTGCAAGTTTTAACATCCAAGGAGGAGTTTCTATAGAGTCCTAGGGCTGATTTTCCACAAGGAGTTCTTGAAGATTGGTGGTCTTGAATATGGTCTTGATTTATCACAAGTTTCTCCATCAAAATCCATGTCCTAATCACAACCTACATCATCTTGGTGGTATAAAGATAGTTCTTCCCATCCTCTAGTTATTTTGATTATGTAATCATGTATTTTATTTCCTATTGTATATGTATATGATGATTATATGATGATAAAAATATTGTGTGGAGATTTGGTGTTGATAATCATGGGTAAAATGATGAAAAACTATATGTAAAAAGGTTAAAAATCATGCTTAAAATGATGGCTGTATAAAACAGTAAAGAACCATGTCATGAACTGATAAAATGGCATAGATTAATGGATATACAGTAATTAATATGTCTTGTACACATGTGAGAGTTGGCCATGCAATGGAATCATTATAATGAGTGAGATATGATCAAAACAAGTTTAGAGTACAAATCTGAGTTCACTGTTTTGGACGATTTTTAGAAACTATTTAGAGGCTGACTCAACAGTAGCTATAGTAGAGTTAAATGGAGAACATATCATCTAGTTTATGTCATAAAAATTTGAGCTTCTATCTCCATATAGAACTCTAGATATGGCTGTTTTGGTGAACATGAAAGTAAAAATCAGATTTTGGAAATTAAAGTATAATAGTATTATATAAGCACTCAAATAAAAATAGTATAAAATGTGAATTAAAACCCACTAAATCATATAATACATTTATATAAATATGTATAAGGATAAATAAATGGAAATTTTATAAAAATGGTAGTTTGATAAGTTTTATAAGTTATAAAACTATAAACATGATTTTTACGAGTTTTTCGGCTATTACCGTAAAATTAACGTTTTTGTTAAATAAAACTTAGACGGTTGGACCCGTCTAATGTAAACTTTTTAAAACTCATATACTGATATATAAACATATATAACAATTAAAAACCGATAAAACTCGAACTATATAACATACGGACATTAACGGGCTAAGTTAACGTTATTGGACTAATAATACAACAAAATGGGCTAAAACACTTATAAACTTATTTATTGGGCTTAACCCATTTGGGCCCAACATGTAAAGTATAAATACTGATAATACAAGTATGAAATGGATTAATACAAATTAATGGACTTATAATAGGCTTATTGGACCTAAAACATGTAAATAGGTAAAACTAGTAAACTAGTATAAAAGCTATCAACACATAACACTAAAATGAGCAAATGAGAATATGTAAACCCACTTGATCATCATATATATAAAATCATCATATTTATACATAATTGTTATTTTTATAAAGTCATTGGACAAGATTCTAAGACGAGTATTATTTGTCTAGGTTTCCGTGATTGAAGCACGCACCGTACATCCGAATTGCCGATAACCCGCCTTCCCACATCAACGTGAGTTCATAGCCTCGCACTCTTTTAAATGTTTTTATGAAATGTTTTATAAACCCGCGAGGGAGATAACATGTTATTTTTTATAAAATAGGACACCATTTGTCCCGATTGCTTGTTTATTGATTTGGACCCGAATGATTATATGACCCGATGAATGATTAAATGACCCGATAGATGAAATAAAATGGATTATTAAAGTTAGGTTATGTCACTAAAAGTCCCATTAGCATGAATTGTGAACTACCTGGATTTGGTAGACGCTTATGCATATAATAGTACTATTTGGGGACGATCACCCCAGTTCGCGCCTTGACGGTTGATCCCCGTCGTGCCACATTGATTGGTAAGCGAATTTATGTATGAGAAGATTTCCATAGCGTGACCTTTGTGAAGACACGCTAATTTAGATGGGCAAATTGAGTTTCGGGCTAGCTACCCGTTGTTTGTTGTAGTAAGGTAACAATGTCATGCGGCTTATAATAATCCAATTAACGAAATACTGCTATACGCACCGAATTACGATGTATTGCCTGACTAGCAATACAGGGTCATACTATTGATATTATGTTCGTGTTTTGGTTTTATATAACCATATTCATATAACAGTTTTTATTTAATCTATACAACGTTATAAAACGTATTGTATGATGTTTTTACGACATTGGCCCGTATAATGATTTTTAAGGCAAATGCCTATGTTGTGATTTTCGATAAGGATTTGTATAAAAATGACTTTGGCTATTTTATGGCCTATTACAAAGATTTGTACAAAATGATTTTCGGTAATAATTTTATACCGATATTATATTGATGGATTTTATTAAACTCTATGAATTCACTTGGCGTTATCGCTGACCTTTTTTTAACATGTTTTATCTCAGGTACTTGAAGGTAATTCTCGGGAAGACAACAAGAATTCATGGCCCGCACTTAAACAATAATTTCCATTCAAATTCTTTGTAAAAACTTTGTATGAAATGACTATGACTTGGGACCTATGTAACTTTGATATGTATGAATGGAAATGCTTTACTATTAAACAACGCGATTTTTAAGCGTTGTCTATGATGTGAGTAATGTGCTATCCCATAACACCAACGAGTCTTCCGCTGTATCGAGTTGTATAAATTTGGGGGTGTTACACATTAGTCTTGAATCTCTTTACTTTCAAAACCTTTGTCTTTAAAGAGGAAACAAGAGATGGATTCAAGCATATTGAAGAAATGTTCAAGAGAAAGAGTGAGTAGAAAGATATGATTCATCTTTGGTTCCACGATCATTGTCTCTTATAGTCTTTAAATTTCTTATTATGTATAATACTTAATTGTTTGGATTAACTAGATTTTTAATCCTATCTATGTTTCATGTGGTTGAACTTTCGATTCACATCTTTATGTGCAATTATGTATTAGTTATCTATTTAGATTTTGGTTGGTAATCTATCTTGGCTTGATTAATAAGTGTTTAAAATATGAGCTTGTGAAAAATGCTAGAAGTAACCCTTCTTGAGGTCATTGTCCGTGGATCAATAACTCCTGGCGGTTCAATATTGATATTGAGCCGCAGGTGGTGATTTCGATAGAATCTTTGTTTTACACTGTGTGTTCTAAATCTTTGTAAAGATGGATAAATGTTTTGCTAAACACTATCTTTTTCCCAACTAGGCTTGGCAATTTTCATTGTTTACCAAAATCATTTTTATCACATTATCCTTTTAGATCATCCTCTTATCTTCTTAAACCTTCTTGTTCTTCTTCTTCCTCACTATTTCTAAGCCTTCTCTAAGCCTTAAACACTCAACCATGGTGTCCACAAGATCCTCAAAGTCCTACAAAAACTCTTCCACTAAAACATCCTTAAGATTAAGATCAAGATACCTAAACAAGGTTCCTCATCTTTTCTTACACCTAAAAATAAGACCATCCCGATTCTCATTTCCTCATCACCTTTACCATCTCTTGTACCATGCAAGACAAGTTCAACTCATGGTTCTACCTCTTCTTCATTCCAATCTAGGATGAATGAGTTGTCTTCACCTTTCTCTCCAAGTCCTCTCTTGGTAGAGAACCCCATACCCCTCTAAAGCATTCCTTTTGAGTATGAATTTGTTGAGCATTCACCCATTTCACCTTTAGACACCATGCATCCTCCTTTTAACACTCCAATTTTAGGTGTTCCTATCTTAAACCTTATGGGTGATTCATATTTCTTGGTTTTCTTATGGCACATGGTACTAATTTTCCATGTTGTCTATATAACAACTACATCATCCAATCTCTTAGGATGGAAATGTTTGGGCTATCATGCAAAGTTGCAAGAGTTCTTGTTAACTTTGTTTACCAATCCTCCTCCTCCTAGAGGATGAAATGAAAATATTTTTAAAATATCTTTTCAAGAATTCAAGCCAAGAAGACTAATTAATCAAGATTAGAATAGCTAGCTTTAATGTTTAGTTAGTTGCCTTTTTATTCTTGTATCTTGTTTCCTACATGATCTTTCATGTAGATGTTGAATGGATTTAAGTTTATATGTTATAACTTGCTTGTGTACACATTAATCAACTTCAATTTTAAGTTAAAAATTGAACTTAAATCTATTGTCACCTCTAAAACTTGACTAAAATTAGATTAAAATATTATCTAAATATTTTATCACCCTTTGTCAAGATACTCATGTGAGTATGTTACTCTTTATTAAACTTTAGCCTAATCTAGTGCTAATATAGGTATAAATTCAAGATTTTCTAATATTTGAAAAAGTCTTGTCTTTTCTCAAACTTTTAGAAAAATGTATTTTGGCATCCACTTTGGGCGACTCATTAAATAGCCCGTGGATCATTATTAATAATGAGTCGCAACCTCATTTATTGAACCGCATGCAAGGAGCCCTGTTTTGGTTCGATTTTTGGTCTTTCTTCTTTTAATAGTATTTTTCAAGATTCTTTGTTTGCCTCTTTGAGTTAAACATTCCTTGAAACCTTTTTTTTTCTTTCTATTCTTTGTCTTGTCTACTCTCTATAAATTCTCTTGTTTTGGGAGTTCTCTTCTCACCTCTCACAATATCTTCTTCTTCTAAACTTAACATTGACATCTCTTTGTCACAACCTTCTAAACCCAAAGCTTCTTCTTCTAAGCTTTCCAAGAAACCAAAAATTTCTGTGAAACCCGTTTGGATCAAGAAGAATAATGATCGCTTTGTACCCTCTTCTCCCAAACCATGCAAGACTTCTACTTTCTCTTCAATTGAGTATTGGAATGAGTCTTACTCAATCAATCCACTTACTAGAGAAAGGGAAGCTCTTCCGTCACCACCTAAATCTTTCACCTCAATTAAATGACCTTTCTTTTTTCCCTAACCTCATAAGTATTGTAATGGAAACCTCTCCTATCCAGATTCTCCTTCTCCACCACCACATTCTTATTATAATGGACCTCCCCATCTAATGATTTTGTTTTGCATCATGGAAGCTCGTGTGCGTGTTGTAGATTTCAACAAATTGAACTTGCTCATGTCTATCAGAAGTTAAAGTTTCTTGAATTTCTCCTCACTCGACATCCTCTTCGACTATTTTTCTCGTGATAAAATCACTGGAAGATGTACATTCGTCTTATTTTAACGGTTAAAACACATGTTGTGTTCTAATCATTTGAGTCTAATATAAAAACCTAAGCAATCTTTGAAGACCGCTTCTACTAGAATAGTTGTTATACTTATGTTGTTTATTTTTCTTATTTCTTGCTTTTGTATTCATATTTTCATATATGAATATCTTGTTGTATGTGCTTTCCTATTTATCTTAATATGATTATTATGTGTGTTATTGCTTGTTTTTGCTAGTTCCTTTATTACACATATTGTTAAGAGTTGATATTGATTAAACCTTGAATTTGCTTTCCAAAAATTCTATGTTTTTAACCCCTGTGACATTATATCTTCAAATTGTTGGATGTTTTTTTCTATCTTTATTCTAACAATTGTGAATTGAGCTTGTAAAATTACTCTCCTTAGACATACTTCGCAAATATTTAGTTTATAATCTGGGATTTCTTTTCTTTCTCCCTCTCAAGTTATTTAGTGAGTAGTGACAATTGCCTTTACATGGGTATTTCTTTTCTTTCTAATAACCCTTGTGTTGGAAACTCACTTTATGTGACGACATTTAAGAATTCCCATTAGTTATCATAGTCACACACGTTTAGACTAGACTAGGTTCGTTGTATAGTTTATGTTGTGTGTGTGTGTGTGACTATATATACCCCTCCTTAGCTTCCAAGGAGGGGTGTTGCTTGTGTTATTTTACATCTTAATACGTTTTTCATTTCTCACACACAACCTCTCTTCTCTCTCTCAACTTCATCCATGGCTTCCACCATCTATCACCATGTTAGACCATCGGATCCTAAATAGCAAATCTACATTTGGCATCAGAGCCTCGGTTCCATCCTTGGATCGTTCTTGTTTTCGATTTGGTGGTCTAAATTTTTTTTTTTCTGGTCTCGATATGTTGATTTTCTGTCACGATGGTCGAATCTTTCTAAAAGTTTTGTCTCTTTTGTGTGTCATGGAAGTCTTACCATTCGTTTCGTCACATCTAGTTTTAGTTTTTCTGATCTGTCCATGGTTTGTTGTTTCTCGGGTTCATTACCTGTCCATCTCTCGATTGGTTTAATTTTTCTATCTGGTCAATATTTTTTTCTTTTTTCTCTCAAGTCATTTTATGGCTATTGAAAAAGTTAATAAGTATTTTTTTGGGTTTCTTTAGTGTTCATAAAAGTAAGAAAAAGTAATTTATGAACATGAAGTTGAGCCTAGAAACTCATTGTTGCCCAGAAAATCAAATGAAGATGAAGATAAGATGCCCAAAAATCATCAGATCCAGTCTTTTTCGGAAAAGTCAAGTTTGGTCAAAAATCCTTTGCGATGGCACCTTTTCAGATGGCACGCATGTTTTCAGATGCATGCATTCCGATGGCCACTTTAGATCGCATGGATTGCGATGGGATTTTTTGACACATTCCGATGGGTTTGACCTATCTATTGTGATGGGACTCATTCCGATGAGTCACATTGCGATGGGTGGTTTGACCTATCGCAATGGCATATCATGACGTCATGCTGCTGACTTTTTTCTAACATTGCGATGGAAAATAGTTAAACATTGCGATGAAAGTTACTCATTGCGATGGTTGAAAAACATTGCGATGATTTTCTTTTAGAAAACATTGCGACTGTTTGACGAAAACAACAATTTGACCAGTTTAATATACCGAGAGCCAGAACTTGACCAGTACCATCATCTCACCAACTTTTAACTCCACAACATCAATATAACTTATTCCCATCGACACCTAATCCCAACTATAGACATCTTATTAATCAGATTCGAGCAGAATTTATTTTTAAGTGATCTCAGAATTTTTTCGTAATGCATGTCTAGATCAATTGAGATTTGTATGCAAGAAAATATTATCCATCATAGATCTGTACTTAATTTTCGAGTATCAAGAATAACTAATAACAATTATGTTATAGTTAATCCTGGTCTCGTTGACTCACATAAAATCAACATGCTGTCACGAACTAGTAACCTACCCGAGACCTATTTTTAATAGATCTTAAAGCCAAAAATCTTGCTTATCTTCGAGGGTTGTACAAAACAGATATGAAGTATTCGTGGGTTATGAGCTTGATACGTAGGCATGGTTGATTAAAAGTAGACAAGGGCTTCATTTGTGTATTAACTGATATTGATGATGAGGTTATTTATGTTTGGTGTAAGAATGATAAGAAGATGGGGCGGATTGTTTTAGGTGGGAGAGAAAAATGAGGACGGAAGTTACTATGTGAAGAACGGCTGATGATTGTTGAGATTAGGTTAAGTATGAGATAACTTAGGGTTGTGGTTACAAATATTAAAATATGATGGACCGGGTATTGTTTACTTCATGGGTCGGCTGTGTGTCTCGTGGACATTTGATATTTTTTTGCAAATGATTTTGCAAATGTATTCAACATATATGCTCTATTTTCCAAATTTAATATTACACACTGCCTTTGATGGGCCATACTTCCATTTTTAAATTTAAAGGTGGTTAATGGAGTTGGCATCTCATGATATTGCCATATAGGTGCCATAGGGCCACGTTTTTTTTTTTGGCTATATTGGACGTGAGTTTGAGCTACTTGGCTTATGTACCAAATTTGGATTATTTTATCTAAATTACTGGTATATCAACTCATTTTTGGACTCCGCAATGACAACATGCCGAGGCAAAGTGACAATATGACGAGACAAAAGACGTGACCAAGTGACAATAATTTTTTTGAGACGAGACCAAGAAAGAAGAAACAAAATTAGCGATTTTTTAGTGGCTACGGACTTGTTTGATCAGGTATTAATTATGTGAAGTTGAAGACGGATTTTTCGAAGGCGTGAACTTATTTTATCTTTGAAGATAACTTGCTCGAGCTTAATCTTAGAATGACGACTTGTTTATCTAGTTTCCGGGTTTTGGCTACATTGTTGTACTCAGTGTCACGCGCTTAGTCGACGTGGATAATTTCAAGAGGTGTTGTGCTTATAGACTTCTTCAGTGATGCATTGAGTACTTAGATATTTCTCCACCGTTCTTCATTCGACAATAGTGCAAGCTTAAGTCACAAGATCGAAGGATTTTTATTCAGCTTCATGTTTGATGTATCTGATTCATTCTTTCAGTGGTCACTTCAAATTGCTTTCACGTGGGTTGGTAAAGGTGGCCATGGAGAGTTTATGAGAAGAGATTTTCGATCAACAGCTGATTCTCACAATATATATAATTCAGCTTATTTATTATTCTCACGAGATTTCAGGTTCATGTGCGTACAATTTATTGATGGTTCCGAGTTTCGAAACCATCAAGGGGGAAGAAGAAGACACATTGAACGCACAACGAGTACATGTGATGAACTTCATACCTTCTTTTGATTTGAAGACATTCCGGGATGACATTTGTCATAGCCGCAGAGAAAATCAGTGTTTTAACTCGTGGCGTTATCAATCTCTAAACGGTACACTACTGATTCGAGGTTTAATTGTTTGATTGTTGCAATTATTCATCATCATTATCCTATTTGCATTCCCGGGACTTAATTGACTCTGGTGCATCTCCGGAAGAAGATATGTGCATTTCCGGGACTTAATTGACTCTGGTGTTACGATGTCAACTTCATGAATGGGATAAAGTGTCCACTTCAGTATTTGAGCTTCATAATTAAGATTGATTTACTTTCTTCAACTATGTGGGGGAAGAAGTGTCTTGATTCTTTCTAGTATGCATAACTTGAACTCTCAGGGGGAAGAAAAATTCAGAAGAATTATTCAAGCGTGAGAAGAGAAGTTGTTGATCTACTTGGTGTGCCCCAAACTTTCAATCCCTCTTAGCAACGTTATCAAGTCACATGATGGGATTTGCTTGTTAGATTATGTTGTGCGCTTAATCATTCTAAGCTTTATTGAAAGCTTTGAAGTTGCTTACGAGGATTGTGGATTTAGGGGGAATCTATTTAAAAGCTTCTACATCAAGTTTATGTGGCATGAATTAGGGGGAAGCTAATTCAGAAGCTTCTCCTTAACCAGAAGTGTATGGGTTACTTAGCTCGTGCCGTTACAGTATTTCTACTACAAGTAAAAGATGAGTCGTTTTGAAGTCAAAGGCCTCAGAAGACATCATCAGCATTGGACGCTTCATGAAAGCTCTTGTTCTTATCATTATGTACTTGTTAGGAAAAATATTGTAAGGAATTCTACACGTCGTCCCATGGGGGAAGATTGTTGGAAACTCACTTTATGTGACGACATTTAAGAATTCCCATTAGTTATCATAGTCACACACGTTTAGACTAGACTAGGTTCGTTGTATAGTTTATGTTGTGTGTGTGGCTATATATACCCCTCCTTAGCTTCCAAGGAGGGGTGTTGCTTGTGTTATTTTACATCTTAATACATTTTTCATTTCTCACACACAACCTCTCTTCTCTCTCTCAACTTCATCCATGGCTTCCACCATCTATCACCATGTTAGACCACCGGATCCTAAATAGCAAATCTACACCTTGTATGTAGCTTGTCACCATAGCTCGATCACTTGGTGCCCCAAGCTAGGGGGTAAGCACCAAGGGGGAGCTACTAGCAAAGTCGATTATTCTCTTATTCAAAGACTTGTGCAATCTTTTTGCTTTGACAAAAGAGGGAGAAATGGTAGTGATAAACTTGTTAATAATTTGAAAACTTTTGTTTTTACATAAATGAGTTTATAGTTTGTCGTAATCAAAAAGGGGGAGATTGTTAACGCAACCGACGCCTAAAAACATTACTTGTAATAACTAATCTTTCTTAGTTTTGATCACGAAAAAATGTAAAAAATCATAAAAAATTAACCGTAAAACAAATTATTTAACAAACACTATCATTAAAGTAATAATCATTTAAGTCTTACACAAACATATCTTATACATGTTTAGTGATCATGAAAAGTGTTTAACCTCAAAATCACATTTATACAAATGTGATAAAAAAAATTTAGTAAACTTTCTTTTTAAGAAAATGTATTATTAAAATGGAAAATGGAAATTTGAATTTAGCATATTCCAAATGGTCTAAGAATATCCTCTTGAGGTATAAACTTCACCAGATGAGATTTCCCCACTAGAAGACAAAAGGGAGCGGAGTCTAGTACCTGCGGCTCAGCACAGGTGCCTGCGGCTCAATAGTGATACTGAGCCACCAACCTATTTATTGAGTCGCGGCCACACTAGTCGTTGGACTTGTCTCCTATAAATAGTGGATCATTTATTCATTTTCCAAGGAATCTTTTTGGATAGTTTTCTACTTCTTAATAAACTTTCTTTTTAAGAAATGTTTTATTAAAATGGAAAATAGAAATTTGGATTTAACATATTCCAAATGGTCTAAGAATATCCTCTTGAGGTATAAACTTCACCAGATAGGATTTCTCTACTAGAAGACAAAAAGGAGCAGAGTCTAGTGCATGTGGCTCAACATAGGTGCTTGCGACTCAATAGTGATATTGAGCCGCCAACTTATTTATTGAGTCGTGGCCAAACTAGTCGTTGGACTTGTCTCCTATAAATAGTTAATTATTTCTTCATTTTCTAAGGAATCTTTTTGGACACTTTTCTACTTCTTTCTTCAATCTATGATTCCAATCATTAGTAAATGATCACTTAATGTTTTAAGTATGATTACTTATAATATCCTCTCGGTCGCCTTATTTATTTGTCCAATGAGGAGATCACTCACACATTTGTGATGTGATAAAAGATGAAGCCTTGATGAATATCATCCTTTCTTAGATCTAGTCATGTTCATCATATTGTTTATATGTGTCTTGTGTAGATCCAAGGTATATGTGCATACTTAGATTAATCTTGTGTATATCCAAGGTATTTGTGTATACTAGGATTTTTCTTGTGTAGATCCAAGGTATATGTGTAAACTTGGATGTGTCTTGTTATGTAGTGTGTCTTGTGTGTAAGTTCTCATTAAACTACAAAGTGATGTAATTGTGTGTATGAGTCTTGTGAGTTCTCACTTAAGTAGAAAGTGATGTGTGTGAAGATTGGTTCTAGCTTTGGAATAGGACTCGACATCTAGCCTTGTGTTAAAAAAGAAGATGGGCGACGAATATTGGTTCTAGCTTAGGATTAGAACTCGACATTTAGCTTAGTGTCGGAAAATATTAAAAGCGACATTGAAAGGTTTTCTCTGCCAAGAAGGGAGCTTGCCGATATAGTGGAAATCTCGAGTAAGGTGTACTCGAGGAATGGAGTAGGAACGAAGAGACAGCTTCGTTGCCGAACCACTATAAATCTTGGTGTCCTTCCTTAGGTTGTCTTTTTCCTTACTTTTCACTTAATTAGCTTTATGTTTATGCATTTCACTATCATAATCACTAGATATAGCAAATGTTTTAAACTCTTGGAAATTGACTAAACTATTATGAAACAAGTTTTCAAGTAATGGTCATTTTTAATGACGAACATTTTTTTATTGGGACTTAATTAGGCAAGCTATTCAACCCCCCCCCCCCCCCCCCCCAATTCTGGTTTCTACAAGCTTCAATTTCATCATTATGTTGTTCATATGCAACTATCTCTTTAACAAAAGAATTAAGAACAGTGTTAGACGAACCCTACAATCATCACTTGAATGAATCGAATACACTAGACCTAAAACTTCGCAAGCATAAGCTAATCTGTTAGCTTATAATTAAGTTGAATATGAATAATAAGCTTATTAACATCTAACTAACCTAAATAAGCTCGATTATTAATCAAACTAACAATAATGAATAAGCTAATAATACTTTGAGAAAATAACCCAAAAAATAAGCTAAAAATAAGTTTAAGAACACAGCTTATTCAAGTATTAAGCTAAAAATCAAAAGTTATAAAAAGAAGAACACATATCTGATCGAAGAAGGTACAATAACACTAATGGATCTAGAGATGGTGGGTGGCGATTATAGAGAAAGAAAGTAAAAGAGCGATGGTGGATGGTGGTTATAGAGGGAAAAAATAAAAGAGAAAATGGTGGAGGTTATGTGTGTGTTATTAAAATAAATTTCTCATGAAAAAAAAATATATACTATCGAAGTAAAAAGACTAAAATATCCTTGCAGTATATATTTAGGATTTAATCTCAACCATTGGATGGTAAGTAGATGGAGGGTGTGGATGAGTTCCCTCATATCTTGGATAAGTTTGTTATCCAAATGAACTTAAATATTAACATTCACACATGTTTGCTCAACTTATCAATATGTTTTATCAGAATAAATTTTTAAATCAATTTACCAAACATGATACATAAAAACTAGTTTTTTACGAATACATAATAAAATCAGTTGATTTAATGTTAATTTATTCTTTCTCAGTATTTAAAGGATGATAGTGATCACATTTATGCTATTAAAAACACATTCATCACGGTGGTACGCGGTGAATGTGATAAATGTTTTTTTAACCACATTTTTTAATTAAAAGATTAACAAAAAGATAAAAAAGAAATTACATCGAATTTAAAGGGATTTGTAACCACATGTTCTGGTCTATACTAGATTTTTTTATATCTAGTAGACAAGAAATCAGAAGAGTTAACGCAAATATTATCAAGGATGACACTTCTTCGAAACTGTGAGTTATTGAAGACTATGTTATTTTGAAATCTCAAAATCATCCAAACAATTGAAAGGATAATAATCTCTGTGATGATCCTGGCTTTCTTTGTTTGTTGTTGCGCGTCTAAGTTGTCCTAGATGTCATAAACATAAGAAAAAATAGGAAATAAATTTTCTAACCAAATTCTTACTTTGTGTTGTATTTGAGAAGCTACTTCATAATGAAGGAAAAGGCGGTCAACGTCTTCTTATTACAGATTATATATGGGGCAAAGAGTTGAAGAAATATCAATTCCCTTTTCCATAATATTTATCCTTTTAAGGAGCTGAGAGACGCCAAGCAAATATGTTAACCTTGTAAAGAATATACCTACACCATTGAGTAGGAAACAAACCTGATGTGAGACTGTGGTTATCAATGATACGACGTGCACTTTGCACCATGAACTTTTTTATGTATCATCTTCCCACGTCCAATAATATGGGGTAGTATCAAGAGAAAATTGACTAAGAGTTTCTATTAAAGAAACTAATTTAGATCCCTCTTCACCATCTCTTATATCACGCCTCCATCGCTAAGTCCTTTATCCCTGAGAATATTGATCAACAGCTAGGCAAGTATGATTAGTTTCAAGAGCATATACACGAGGGTATTTGATGCGTGTTCGGTGAGTGATGGATTGAACAAGTTTTAAATTTATAAACACGAGTTACCGTAATTAACTAAAAATGCACGGGCAAGTATAACCCTTTTGTTTGTGGTATAGTTTTTATTGATAAACCAAGATCGTTTGCGGGGATTTGGAAAACCTATGATCATTTAAAAATCGTAATATAATCTATTCTATTGTAGCAATATGAAGACAAATAATAACAAGTAATTTGATGAAAAATAATATGATTAAAAACAACACTTGGTAAAGATTAGTTCGAGCATCCGATACGGTATGATTGTGATGACACGTAACATATATGATTATTGTAACACCCCCAAATTTATACAACTCAATACAGCGGAAGACTAGTTGGTGTTACGGGATAGCACATTACTCACATCATAGACAACGCTTAAAAGACGCGTCGTTTTAATAATAAAGCATTTCCATTCATAAATATCAAATTTACATAGGTCCCAAGTCATATTATTTCATACAAAGTTTTACAAAGCATTTGAATGGAAATTATTATTTAAGTGCGGGCCATGAATTCTTGTTGTCTTCCCGAGAATTACCTTCAAGTACCTGAGATAAAACATGTTAAAAGAAATGGTCAGCGATAACGCCGAGTGAATTCATAGAGTTTAGTAAAATCCATCAATATAACATTGGTATAAAATTATTACCAAAAATCATTTTGTACAAATCATTGTAATTGGCCATAAAATAACCAAAGTCATTTTTATACAAATCCTTATCAAAAATCATAATATAGGCATTTGCCTTAAAAATCATTATACGAGCCAATGTCGTAAAAACATCATACAATACGTCTTATGAAGTTGTATAAAGTTAAATAAAAACCGTTATATGAATATGGTTATGAAAAACCAAAACACGAACATAATATCAATAGTAAGACCCCATATTGCTAGTCAGGCAATATATCGTAATTCGGTGCATATAGCAGTATTTCGTTAAGTGGATTATTATAAGCCGCATGACATTGTTACCTTACTACAACAAACAACGGGTAGCTAGCCCGAAACTCAATTTGCCCATCTAAATTAGCGTGTCGTCACAAAGGTCACGCTATGGAATCTTCTCATACATAAATTCGCTTACCAATCAATGTGGCACGACGGGGATCAACCGTCAAGGCGCGAACTGGGGTGATCGTCCCCAAATAGTACTATTATATGCATAAGCGTCTACCAAATCCCGGTAGTTCACAATTCATGCTAATGGGACTTTTAGTAACATAACCTAACTTTAATAATCCATTTCATTTCATCTATCGGGCCATTTAATCATTCATCGGGTCATACAATCAATCGGGTCCAAATCAATAAACAAACAATCGGGACAACTAGTGTCCTATTTTATAAAAACTAACATGTTATCTCCCTCGCGGGTTTTTAAAATATTTCATAAAAACATTTAAAAGAGTGTGAGGCTATGAACTCACGTTGATGTGTGAAGGCGGGTTATCGGCAATTCGGACGTATGGTACGTGCTTCAATCACGGAAACCTAGATAATTAATACTCGTCTTAGACTCATGTCCAATGACTTTATAAAAATAACAATTATGTATACATATGATGATTATATATATATGATGATCAAGTGGGTTTACATATTCTCATTTACTCATTTTAATGTTATGTATTGGTAACTTCTTACTAGTTTACTAGTTTTACCTATTTACGTGTTTTAGGTTCAATAAGCCTATTATAAGTTCATTAACTTATATTAATCTATTTCATACTTGTATTATCAGTTTTTATACTTTACATGTTGGGCCCAAATGGGTTAAGCCCAACAAATAAGTTTATAAGTGTTTTAGCCCATTTTGTTGTATTATTAGTCCAATAACGTTAACTTAGCCCGTTAATGTCCGTATGTCCTATTGTTCGGGTTTTATAGGTTTTTACTTGTTATATATGTTTGTATATCAGTATATGAGTTTATAAAAGTTTACATTAGACGGGTTTGATCGTATAAATTTTAATTGGCGAAAAACGTTAATTTTACGGTAATAGCCGAAAAAGTCGTAAAAATCATGTTTATAGTTTTATAACTTATAAAACTTATCAAACTCCCATTTTTATAAAATTTCCATTTATTTATCCTTATACATATTTATATAAATGTATTATATAAGTTAGTGGGTTTTAATTCACATTTTATACTATTTTTATTTGAGTGCTTATATAATACTATTATACTTTAATTTTCGCAAAATCTGATTTTTACTTTCATGTTCACCAAAACAGCCATATCTAGAGTTCTGTATGGAGATAGAAGCTCAACTTTTATGACATAAACTACATGATATGTGCTCCATTTAACTCTACTATGGCTATTGTTGAATCAGCCTCTAAGTATTTTATAAAAATCGTCCAAAAGAGTGTACTCAGATTTGTACTCTAAACTTGTTTTGATCATATCTCACTCATCCTAATGATTCCATTGCATGGCCAACTATCACATGTGTACAAGACATATTACTTACTGTATATCCATTAATCTATGCCATTTTATCAGTTCATCATATGAGTCTTTACTGTTTTATACAGCCATCATTTTATGCATGATTTTAACCTTTTTACATATAGTTTTTCATCTTTTTACCCATGATTATCAACACCAAATCCCCACACAATATTTTTATCATCATATATCATCATACATATATACATTTAAGAATAAAATACATGATTACATAATCAAAATTAACAAGAGGATGAGGAGAACAATCTTTATACCACCATGATGATGTAGGTTGTTATCAAGACATGGATTTTCATCACACAACTTGTGATAAATCAAGAGCATCTTCAAGACCACCATTCTTCAAGAACTCCTTGTGGAAAATCAGCCCTAAGACTCCATAGAAACTCCTCCTTGGATGTTATAACTTGCACCAATCTTCATCTCTTTGAATGGAGATTAACATATGTTAATTATAACAAATGTTTGTGGTTAAATTTTTGTATGAATGGGGTGTTTAATGGTGGAAATGGGACGGCACAAGGAAGAGAAGGAGAGAGTTGTGTGTGTGGTATTGCATGTGAAAATGGAGTAAGTGGTTTTGCTAGTTGGTTTTGAAAAGTTAGTGGCTTCAAAATGAAGCTAACTAGACAAGTGTTTAGCTTATTAGCTAAACATTGGCACATAAGTGATGTGTTGGTGGTGTTAGGCCGGTTATGAGTGGGGGTGGGACAAGTGTCCCACTTGTCTCATCCCCATTTATTTACGGGTACTCCTTGATTCTAGTTTCCTCGATTCTAGTTTCCTCGATTTGCGTGCCCTCGGGTCGTTTTACGAAAAAAGTTTTTATAAATTATGAATCAACGGCACAAAACGAATCTAATAAAAATTGTCTCATCAAAAACGGAGTTCGAAAACGTAAATACGTAATCCTAAGGTTTCCGGTTTAGTCGTAAAGGACGTTAAATTATAATCGTAAGTCCTAATCTCTTCTCGTAAATTTGTGAGTTTATGGACCAACACAAATTTAAAACTCCAAAATAATATTCACGGATAAATTTATTTTCGGAAATGTCGGACTGTCACCAAAATGGTATATGTAAACGTAAGCACGTAACGTTGAATCCTCTGGTTTAGACGTAGTCGATGCTACTTCAAGACGTAAATCCAAATTACTTCCCAAAAATAAGTGAGTTCATATTATAACATTAAAATAATGTTTTCAAATAATTATTGAGAATAAAATATCAACTATAAATTGACGGATTATCACAGCATTTACCCCTAAACAGGATCTTTGTCCTCAAAGATCATCTTATCTTACTACTCGCTTCTTATAGAGTTAAAGCCATGTGGGTATTTCCTCCACATTCGGTCTTTTCTCACAAGTGTAATTCATTACAATACGCGAGTTTCATCAAACATGACTACGGGAATAAGATCAGGCTTAATGTTGACTTACTTTCTCTATCCATGATGTTCACGGGTTTTTGATGAATGCAACTTTTCGCCGATCTAAACTAGACTAAGAAACAATCAGATTCTCACTTGATAGATATTTCATCAAGTTCGATATACAAAACATAATTCACGCAGCTCTTGAAGTCCTAGGGTAGATCCAGCTTATATGCTTTTCAAACCAGTCTTTTACATCATCTCAATGGTCCCATACAACGGGGACTTATATCCCATGACTTTCAGATCATCAATTCATTTTTCCATGGTTTAAACTTTTGGCATAACTTCGCTACCCATCTGGCACTTCAAGATCTACATTTCATATTCACATAACCTCCTGCCCACTACCGGCAGTCAATAATCAGATCCTAATTTCAATAATCATTTCAGGTGTCACGGGTCGAGTATTTTGTAAGGTTAGGTTCGCCATCATAGGAAACCTTAAACCTAAAAGGCATGTCCAACTCACAATGGGTGTATGTCGGGTGTCTTCATCCCAACTCCTGCTTACAGATGCTCTAATATATATCCTCATAAGATTCGATCTTGATCCTCATACGATAATTATCAATGATAATCTCTCCAAAGGAAAACAACTTTACAGTTTATTACCAAAGGTCAATCATTCAAACATAAAACAGCACTTGTAGTATTTTGTATCGTTACTTTACCTCGTCCCTTCGATTGGGGTGGTACACAGTACTCTCATCAAGATTCGTTCTAAATGACTTCTGAGCAAATCTCTAGAAATTCGATGCGAAGCGAAGATCTTGATAGAGATGATCGATACAGGCACACCATGTTTACACAACTCCTTTATATACAAAAGAGTCAATTTCTTCATCAAGAATCTATCACTAACAAGAATGATATTAGCAGATTTAGTCAGTCTGTCGACGATGACCCAAATCAAATCAAATTCAGATGATGACCTTTGCAATAGTTAGACGTTTACTAATGTATGAGGCTATGTATGCCTTCATAGTTTTCCATCAGTACAACTTCTTCTGATAATGATACATTAAATCAGAAATGACAAGAATAGAATACTTATACTTACAAGACTCCAACATAACTATATCTCAAAATCTCCATATTTAGGCAATCACAAGTGGCCTTTAAAACATTTAACGCTATTGGCTTCTCAATTCTAATGGTTCATATTTGCCGCGAACCCCTTTTATTATCTATATTATCCCTTTTTACAAACATCGTTTATTTTTATATTGTTCGGCAATTTATTTTGCACAGTCCTTATTAAGGAACACATCCTAATTGGTTCTTTATCTTTTCTACATATTGCGTCAGTATCTACATTCACTTTCTCCTGATGAAATATATATAACATGACCGTATTAATTCAAAATTTCTTTCTTCATATCTTCTATGTTTTAGTTTCGTCTCAACTATTATATTTTTTTTATCTGTTTTGCTCAATCCGACGTTTTAATGCGTCGATAAATATTTCAAGTAATTAAATAATAAATATTCAATTATTGTGAAATGTAAACGTAAAATTTAAATTTCTTAGTTCGACCATTTATATAAAAATGTTCAAAATAAATTTGAATTTAATTAACAAGATTTTTATTGATTTATCGAAAATAATTAAAATAATTAATAAGACCAGTAAATGTTCGAAAAATCTTTGTTTATACTTTGGTCAAAAAATTTCTTAGTTTGAGAAGCGTAAATTATCGTTTCAAATTTCAAGTCATGGTTTAAATGGTTTCCTCAATTCTTCTTAAGTTGTCTTGAGGTAAACACAAACATTTACCCCTAAACAGGAGTTTAGTTAAATGGTTTGTGTATAAGGGAATAATCCCTTAAAAATCCTTTGTTAAAACATTTGTCAAAACATATTTCCATTTTCTTTTTGGTAAAACCTAAAGTCTTAATGGTTCCAATTTTTGAAGAGTCAATATATTCCATTTTCTATTAATCACATGGTCAAATAATGTAAAGGATTAAGTCTTTCATCACATGCTAAATATTCAAGGTACAAGTTTTCACTACTCGGCCAATTCAGGGCAGTCAATAAATAGTTATTAACTCATTCTTATTCTTATAAACAAACAAATGGTCCTTAATGATCACAAGCATGAATTTATCAAATTACAGCCTACACACGTGATTCGCCAAATTTATGAATGCTACATGTGTATTAGTCAATCCAAACGACATCACGTGAAACTCATAATGTTCATTACAAGTACCGGATGTAATGATTGGAATACATAATCCTCTTCGCGGACGCGAAGTTGATAATAACTATGTTGTGGATCAAATCTTTAAAACGTACGCTAGAACCTTGTAAATGATCGAACAAATCTTCCATTTCGAGTTATGGATATCGTTTTCGATTGTCAATTTACTCAGTTCACAGTAATCTATAAATATAAGGAATGATAACACCATAGCTCTTCATGATGACGAGCTCGGTAGAATAAAATCTTTCTCCGATAACTCTCTCTCAGTTGTACGGTAATTCCTTTAATTTAGATGGTGCTGACGTACAGTGCACAAGCCACAGGTGCAGCACCGAGAATATAATCAATATCAATTTCAATATGCCTTAATGGCAAAAGTCTAGGTAATTCACCAACAAATACTTCCTAAAGTTTCAGATAACGGAAACATCTTTTAATAAATTCATATTAGGTTCTTTCTAAATTATAATATCTATGACTAATTCACAACCATTCATGGTATAATTTCAAGTCTAAATGCAGGATATGATCATCATCACTTTTGATAATCAACATCTTATTATTTAGGGGAATTCTATTCGAATTCCCATCAATTAAGACAATGTCGTCATGTCAAAATCAATCAATCCATTCTACTGGCACTATCAACCTTCCAGTTTCATTGCCGTCGATAAGATGTGAACTTCTCAAAAGACTAATAATAACTCATAATCCTTCACAATTCAGGGATATATGGAGACATAACTAACCTTAAAAGAGTAAGGTCAACGCATAATCTACGCGAGAGAATTTCAAATCAGATACAGACGAAAACATTTAACGAATATGAATATATCCCATGTTTTCATAATTTGAGTACGCATTCGAAAGCTCCTCAGATCGTTACCCAGGTCATTCAAATGAAATCAAATCAAAAGAAATGATAGGAACGTCGATACCCAGTCGGGTATCAAAAGTCGGGTATCAACACTCGGTAATCAGATACTTTTCCTAAGAATCTCACTACGGGAGAATTGGACAAGAAAGGAATATCAATTGTCAAATAAGACAATTTCCACAGATGAGTAAATTCGACTCAGAAGAATAGATGCTACAGGCACATATGTAGGTGTCCCTAACACTATGTCCCTATTTTTCACTTCTTGCAGATCTCATAAAATTTAATCTTTCACAATCTTCAAAGAAAATGTAGTGTTTATTCATTAGTTTTATGGCGACTACTAATCAGCCTTGCATGGTTACTTCCAAATTGTATGTAGGCGCGCAACTATATACAATTTCAAGATTAACGATGCAATACTCAGTTCGTCAAAATTTTATCATCATGTTTATAATAAAAACATTTTCATGCTTAATTCTTAAATAAGAATCAAAAATAAATTTACAAGGATGTTCTTTGGTATGGAAACAATTAAGTTTTCCAAGGTGTTTCATAAACAACTTCATTCAATAACGATTACTTATAAATCTCATTTTGAATAATCCTTTTAGTGATGAGAATTCAATTTTTCTCAAGGAATACTGTTTTAACTTATAAAAACAATGAGTGATCTGCAAAAGAGTGATGAAAAGTTTTTCACCAAGAACTAACTACGATATGCTAGGAAATGAGCTTTAGCCAAATAATCATGAGGTTCATGACCTCGATGGCACTCAAAAAGAATAATTCACAACGTAACTCAATTCAAGATGAGTACTTGTTCAATGGTTGCATCACTAATGCGAGCATTAGGAAGAAGCAAGAAAAGATAGATATCATCGATACATGTAGAATTTAGCAATCAAAGGTAGTCTTTTCATTAATCACAAACAAGTCAAAATTGTACCGTAACACATTACGTGTCACTATGTCATACAATTCCAAGAACTCATCCTACCAACTAATGTGTCAGTTAAGTTAGGGATTTTTAAAAGATACCACAATGAATACTAATCTACAAGAGTCATTAGGTGTTCCACATGTCCCAGAAGATCCATCGGTCTCAATTCAGAAGAAGATTTCTTCAATTTATTTCTTGGACACTGGGCATCCTCATTAGTGGACAATGGCCTAGGAACAACACTTAACACGAATCAACAATCAATTAAAACCTTATAATTCAATCACAAAACTTAACGACTTCCTCTTAACAATTTCATATTCCATACGGGTTAAATTTTACTTAATTTAAGTTTCCACCAATATTATACTCAATGCGATATCCTACCTTATTTTCCAATACTTTCAATCTTATTCTTTCACCTTTAAAGGGCAACATAAGTTCAATATTATCAACACTTAATTTCCAATCCTATATCTCTTACAACAATAATTATCATATGAGTCACTAGTATGAAATGACTCATACATTCAATTAGACTTCTCGGAAAGGTACTAGTGCCATGAGGATTTTGGGTAATGGTTCCAATAACAGCCTCAAGTGCAACATTCACCCTTTCGATTTCAATTTAAGAATTGGATGACAACGAATCAGATGACATCTTTCTAGGTGGTAACGTTTTGTCAAACTCCACTCTATAAGGAAAGATCGTCATGACATCGATATCAGATTTAATCTCGCCAATTCTTCTTTAATATCACAATCAACTAATATCTACATTTCTACGAATATCAACCATTTTATTGGGATCATAAATATCCACAACTTGGTTTAGATCTAGGATAGCTAGAATTCCTACGAGAATAGCTTCGATTAATTTACTAGGGGATTTAGGGTTCCTTGTGACAATCTACGTCGTGTAAATACAAAAATAATCATCAAACAATCATGTAATAAAATTACATCTCATATATATATATAATCCAAGTTATATATATATTAAAATAACACTTCTCAGTCTGGCCTTGTCGGTAACTCGGGAATTCTTCGGCACCGTTATAATCAAAAGATTTTTAGACATTTTTAGAAAAATGTTTATAGTTAAAAGATTTTGAAATGTTTTGTTCAAAACCTTAGTTTTAAAAATCTTTCGTTCTCTATAACGAGAGCTCTGGTACCAAACTGTAACACCCCCAAATTTATACAACTCAATATAGCGGAAGACTAGTTGGTGTTACGGGATAGCACATTACTCACATCATAGACAACGCTTAAAAGTCGCGTCGTTTTAATAATAAAGAATTTCCATTCATAAATATTAAATTTACATAGGTTCCAAGTCATATTATTTCATACAAAGTTTTACAAAGCATTTGAATGGAAATTATTATTTAAGTGTGGGCCATGAATTCTTGTTGTCTTCTCGAGAATTACCTTCAAGTACCTGAGATAAAACATGTTAAAAGAAATGGTCAGCGATAACGCCGAGTGAATTCATAGAGTTTAGTAAAATCCATCAATATAACATTGGTATAAAATTATTACCAAAAATCATTTTGTACAAATCATTGTAATAGGTCATAAAATAGCCAAAGTCATTTTTATACAAATCCTTATCGAAAATCATAATATAGGCATTTGCCTTAAAAATCATTATACGAGCCAATGTCGTAAAAACATCATACAATACGTCTTATGACGTTGTATAAAGTTAAATAAAAACCGTTATATGAATATGGTTATGAAAAACCAAAACACGAACATAATATCAATAGTAAGACCCCATATTGCTAGTCAGGCAATATATCGTAATTCGGTGCATATAGCAATATTTCGTTAAGTGGATTATTATAAGCCGCATGACATTGTTACCTTACTACAACAAACAACGGGTAGCTAGCCTGAAACTCAATTTGCCCATCTAAATTAGCGTGTCGTCACAAAGGTCACGCTATGGAAATCTTCTCATACATAAATTCGCTTACAAATCAATGTGGCACGACGGGGATCAACCGTCAAGGCGCGAACTGGGGTGATCGTCCCCAAATAGTACTATTATATGTATAAGCATCTACCAAATCCCGGTAGTTCACAATTCATGCTAATGGGACTTTTAGTGACATAACCTAACTTTAATAATCCATTTCATTTCATCTATCGGGTCATTTAATCATTCATCGGGTCATACAATCATTCGGGTCCAAATCAATAAACAAACAATCGGGACAACTAGTGTCCTATTTTATAAAAACTAACATGTTATCTCCCTCGCGGGTTTTTTAAAACATTTCATAAAAACATTTAAAAGAGTGTGAGGCTATGAACTCATGTTGATGTGGGAAGGCGGGTTATCGGCAATTCGGACGTACGGTACGTGCTTCAATCACGGAAACCTAGACAATTAATACTCGTCTTAGACTCATGTCCAATGACTTTATAAAAATAACAATTATGTATACATATGATGATTATATATATATGATGATCAAGTGGGTTTACATATTCTCATTTACTCTTTTTAATGTTATGTATTGGTAACTTCTTACTAGTTTACTAGTTTTACCTATTTATGTGTTTTAGGTCCAATAAGCCTATTATAAGTTCATTAACTTATATTAATCCATTTCATACTTGTATTATCAGTGTTTATTCTTTACATGTTGGGCCCAAATGGGTTAAGCCCAATAAATAAGTTTATAAGTGTTTTAGCCCATTTTGTTGTATTATTAGTCCAATAACGTTAACTTAGCCCGTTAATGTCCGTATGTCCTATAGTTTGGGTTTTATCGGTTTTTACTTGTTATATATGTTTATATATCAGTATACGAGTTTATAAAAGTTTACATTAGACGGGTTTGATCGTCTAAATTTTAATTGGCGAAAAACGTTAATTTTACGGTAATAGCCGAAAAAGTCGTAAAAATCATGTTTATAGTTTTATAACTTATAAAACTTATCAAACTACCTTTTTTATAAAATGTCCATTTATTTATCCTTATACATATTTATATAAATGTATTATATAAGTTAGTGGGTTTTAATTCACATTTTATACTATTTTTATTTGAGTGCTTATATAATACTATTATACTTTAATTTTCCCAAAATCTGATTTTTACTTTCATGTTCACCAAAACAGCCATATCTAGAGTTCTATATGGAGATATAAGCTCAAATTTTTATGACATAAACTACATGATATGTGCTTCATTTAACTCTTATATGGCTACTGTTGAATCAGCCTCTAAGTATTTTATAAAAATCTTCCAAAACAGTGTACTCAGATTTGTGCTCTAAACTTGTTTTGATCATATCTCACTCATCCTAATGATTCCATTGCATGGACAACTCTCACATGTGTACAAGATATATTACTTACTTTATATCTATTAATCTATGCCATTTTATCAGTTCATCATATGAGTGTTTACTGTTTTATACAACCATCATTTTAAGCATGATTTTAACCTTTTTACATATAGTTTTTCATCTTTTTACCCATGATTATCAACACCAAATCCCCACACAATATTTTTATCATCATATATCATCATACATATATACATTTAAGAATAAATACATGATTACATAATCAAAATTAACAAGAGGATGAGGAGAACAATCTTTATACCACCATGATGATGTAGGTTGTGATCAAGACATATATTTTCATCACACAACTTGTGATAAATCAAGACCATCTTCAAGACCACCATTCTTCAAGAAATCCTTATGGAAAATCAGCCCTAAGACTCCATAGAAACTCCTCCTTGGATGTTATAACTTGCACCAATCTTCATCTCTTTGAATGGAGATTAACATATGTTAATTATAACAAATGTTTGTGGTTAAATTTTTGTATGAATGGGGTGTTTAATGGTGGAAATGGGATGGCACAAGGAATAGAAGGAGAGAGTTGTGTGTGTGGTATTGCATGTGAAAATGGAGTAAGTGGTTTTGCTAGTTGGTTTTGACAAGTTAGTGGCTTCAAAATGAAGCTAACTAGACAAGTGTTTAGCTTATTAGCTAAACTTTGACACATAAGTGATGTGTTGGTGGTGTTAGGCCGGTTATGAGTGGGGGTGGGACAAGTGTCCCACTTGTCTCGTCCCCATTTATTTACGGGTACTCCTCGATTCTAGTTTTCTCGATTTGCGTGCCCTCGGATCGTTTTACGAAAAACGTTTTTATAAATTATGAATCAACGGCACAAAACGAATCTAATAAAAATTGTCTCATCAAAAACGGAGTTCAAACACGTAGATACGTAATCCTAAGGTTTCCGGTTTAGTCGTAAAGGACGTTAAATTATAATCGTAAGTCCTAATCTCTTCTCGTAAATTTGTGAGTTTATGGACCAACACAAATTTAAAACTCCAAAATAATATTCACGGATAAATTTATTTTCTGAAATGTCGGACTGTCACCAAAACAGTATATGTAAACGTAAGCACGTAACGTTGAATCCTCTGGTTTAGACGTAGTTGATGCTTCTTCAAGACGTAAATCAAAATTACTTCCCAAAAATAAGTGAGTTCATATTATAACATTAAAATAATGTTTTCAAATAATTATTGAGAATAAAATATCAACCATAAATTGACGGATTGTCACAATTATGATAATTAGATGGTTAATCAAGTCTATTGTTATCAAAAGCTTCAATCTTCGTCAAGACTTTGGTTAAGGAAAACAAGCATTAGACTCAATCACTCAATTCAATACTTAATCAAATTTCAACTCGTTTGATTCGCGGTTTGTTTCACAAACTTGTTAACACTTATAGTTATCTTTCTTAGTGATCAAAACTTCTTAGGAAATGGTCAATAAAAAAGTGAGCCAATCCATCGAGAAACCGGCTATGACTTGTTGTTAGAAAATGACTCTTTCAACCTATGAAATCTTTAACAACAAATTAAGTTTTGGCACCAATGTCACATGAAACATAACCGCCAATGTTCATAGGAAAAGCTTGAAATTGAATAAAAACATAAATCACAATCACAACCACATCATCATACCACAAACATCGTCTGACCAAGTGTAAAATGAAACTAGCCACTCATATTAAACATTGACATAAACTCAGAAATAATAGCCTTAAAAGTCATAATCAAGAGTCTTACAAAGTATAAATATAGTGCTAATGATTAGGGTAATGATACCTAAGAGTTTGATGTAATGAACTTTGCTTTTCGCGCTCCAAAAGTGACTTTTCTTGCACCACCTTCCTCAAATCCGAATTTCAGGTTTTGGACAAGGGAGAGAGAGTTTATTTTGTTGAATAATAAGTGATATAATGGTTATGATAAGTATACTGAAATTTTTACCCCATGGGTCTTATTTATTGGCAAATTGATGGCTAAACTTCAATGCATGGCTTGTTGGCAAAGGCTTTTGCTTGGAGCCAAAGGTGTTCTAGACTCCCCAATAGAAGGTTCTTGTGGCTTCTTTAGATGCTTCGAGAATGTGTTGATAGCTTGTAGTAGAAATTCTGCCCAAGGAAAAGGAGATGGTGGCAACTGAAGTTTGCTCGCAATCTACTTTCTTGCTAGTGGCTGATGAATGAAAAGGAAATGGTGGCAGTTGAGGATGGCTAACATCTACTTGCACGGCTATCATCTACTTCCATGTTGAGTGATTCACACAATTGACACCACAATAGCTACATGATTTCTTTTGCATTTCCCAACTCGGGATTACTTGTAAATCTTGTATATTCTTGAAAACACTTGTTCTTGTACCCGGATTGATCTTCGAAGGCTTGTAACTCGTACACGGGTCATGAACTTGTCTAAGATTCTTTGTACTTGTACTAATCTTCACGTTTGCATTGCTTTCTTCGTCCTTTTATTCTTTTCCCTGCATTTGGCTACACATAGACTTGCAAACACATTTTGGTACACAAATATGCACAAAATTATTATAAATATAACCAAAATACGTGTACAAAAGTACGGATAACGCTCCCATAAACATGTTGGATTTGGGCGTTATTGTGAAAACCGCGGTTTTGAGGTTCATCACTTAGTTTTATTTTGTGCAAGTTACGTGTCTTTACGTGTTTATGTGCTAATTGGTGTGTATAGGTTGTGCTTTGGATATCATTTCGGGTACGGGGTAACTTGTGAGTGAAACGATGTGTAATGATTTATGTTCATGAGCTCACAAAGTAGTGACTATGAAATGAGATGGTGTTGTTTAATGGTTTTATGTGTACGTATATGTATTATTGTAAATCGTGTTTTTACGAGTTAGGGTTTAACATTTTGAGCTCTTGGATAAGGTAATTAGTGACGGGAATATTTTTCGGGATGGTTTTAATTCATTTAGGACTTAGTTATATAGTTTATTTCATATTTCAAGAGTTTTTATAAAACTGTATATTTTTACGTCTTTTACGGTATACGCGTAAATTTGACTAGTTTTGCGGTTTTGAGGTTTCGGAGGCTTTAGGAGCTGAAATAATTAAGGAAAATTAAGAAAATATTAATTAACAATAGAATTAAAAAAACAAAATTTAGGGGGGTGTTGGTCGGTTATGTGACGCAAGAAAGGGAAAAGAAAAAAGGGAAAAATAAAAAAAAGAAACAAGGCTTTTATAATTGGGTTAGGATTCTTTTGTTTAACCATATAATGTTTTAATTAAACCAAAATACTTCATAATCCCTGGAGAAAAAAAACACACGATGGTTCATCAATGGAGTTTAGGGTTTTCATAAAGATTTTGTCTTCCATTAGTTCTAAGGTAAAAACCTTCAATCTCTTTTTATTAAATTGTTTTTAATAAATTCTTAATCAATAGATGATGGATCTAGAGTTAGGATAATCTTAATGATAGTAGAGTTTTTGTACCCCTTTAGGAAAAGGAAGGTAAATTAGGGTAAGTATTAACGAGCGATTTAGGAAAACCACAAGTTATGACCCAATGAAGTGAGTTTGTTCTCGAGGAGGCTAGTGCATTGTGTAATGAGTTGATTTATGTTTGATGATTTTATTAACAAGAAAAGAGAATAGAAATGAGAAAGGAAAGAAAAGACGGTTACGAAAACGGATTAAACTACGACGAAAAAGGCATAAACGTAAAACCGTAAAAACTACAAAATTTAAAATTTTAACCTAAAAATTCCTAAAAATTACTAAAAATCCACAATACTATTCTAAGAGTTTACAAAAAAATCAAAACTTGCTAAAACCTTTTAATTAATTAAATAATGACTTTTTAATGCTAATTAAAGCCCTAAAAATCACAATTAATTATTAAAAAGCCCCAAACAAGATTTTAAAGTTTGTAAACCTCAAAAATGACCTAATTAAGCTAAAAACTATTTTTAAAAATTTTAAAACCAAATTAAACTATTTTTAAACACTTAAAAACTATTAAAATCTATTAAAACTTAAATTAATTCTAGAAAATAAATGAAAAGCCTAAAAAATATTTGGAAAGTTACAAAGTTCCTAATTTAATGTCTACAATCTAGGAAAAATGAAAAAAAGTAGAAAAAACCAACTTTCTATTTTTAGTAATAAAATAATATTAAAATATTCTAAAAAATAAAAAGTTTATAAATAAATTCTAAAAAATTACTAAAAATCCTAAATAATGTAACTAAGATGAAAATGTGATTAAAAGTTCCTAAAACCTTTTATCTAATTTTATATTAAATTTTAAAGTTGTTAAAAAAACCCTAAAATAAAATAAAATTAAAAATAAGACTTTTTGAAAACTTTTTGTGATGTAAACCTCAAATAACTTAAATAAAAACTAAAAACTATTTTTCTGGATTTTTAAAATGCTTTTTACTATTTTTAATCTACTTTCTAAAAATTAAACTAAAAATAATCCTAATAAATAAATAAATAAAGGGAAAAACATACTTTTAAAACAGAAAAGTCCTAAAACTAAATACAATCCTAGGAAAATTGAAGTGGTGCAAATAAGCTTAATGGATAAGCTGAAATAGCCAAAATAAGCTACGGCTTATATTAAATAAGCCCAAACAAACACACCTTATATATGTTTTGTTTCACACTCTTACCTGTCAAAGACCCTAGGGCAACGGTAAGGAGTGTGTGTTGTGAGAGGAGTGGCGCAGGTTCGAGTCCTGGCCACGTCCTTTTTGGTGTTTTATTTTTTTTTCTTTTTTAACTTTTTAAAACACAAATCTATGACACTTTAATCTTAAAAACACAAACACAAATCCAACTAGGTCAAGATTACTGCAAGATGAAACCAAAACGTGCCAGTTGAAAACTTTATGAACACAATGACCTTTTTACTTTCTTCACTTGTGAAGATATACCAAGAGGACTTGGTCTTGAGTATTTGGTGTTGTTTTTTTGACTATATGGCACCCTTGTACTCTTTGGATTACAAGGAGTCAAAGCAAACACAATACAAGCAAATAGCACACAAGATCAAGCACCAAATATGGCACAAAGTTTCTGATAAGGGACTAGGCAGGTCTGAGAGGATTAGGGCTTAGTTACTTGCTCAAAACTGAAATTCAAAGGCTCCAATCTTGCACAATTAACAATCAAGTGACTAATAAATGATATCAAACCCTAAAACAACCCTAATTCTAACAACCACCAAGATTTTAAAGCACAAATTCACACTAAATTAACACAAATGGCAGTTTTCTGATTTTACCCCATTTTCTTCAAACTTTATCATGCAAATGTGTTTTAATCTTACCCAAAAAGAAAGTTAAGCTAGCCTACACCTATAACTAACCTAATGAGTGATTGAGACCATTTTTTAACTCAAAATCTTTAACCAATTTTAACTTAATCAGCAGATCCAAACACCCCTTAAGTTTCAGATATGCAAGTTTTTCAAACAAAATGAACTCAAATCCTAATCAAATTGTTTCTAAACACTCTTATCATGCATATAAAACCTAAAGATGGCAATATCAAACCAAATAAACAACTTTGCATGCAGATTTCACAAAACTCATACAAATCACACAAACTCTACAATTTATGAAAACTGAAAATGGAAGAGATTTTTCTACCTCAAGGGACCCACATCCAGGTCCCTTTGTGACTGCCAAGTCACCTCCTATAGACCCGGGCCTATGCAGATCACTTGAAAAAATCAAACTCCAAAACCTGCTAAGAAAGAAAACACAAAAATGCACAAAATCCAATATAACTAATTTTCTGAAACTTTCTCACAAATCCACAAACCTTCACAACTTGAAACTTGAAACTTGTTTTAAAACAAGTCCAAACTCACAAATCCAAACCCTCCTTATCCACTTTCACTTCAAAGGAGTTTCTAAAATTTGAAATTTGTACTTAATAAGAAAACTTTTGAAAACCTTTTGAAAATTCAACACACAAGTGTTACACCATTAAAATGGAACTCAGAATATAGCTAAACATATACCAAACTTTTAAAAAGAGATAAAAGGAATTACAATTTTAATAAAAAAAATACCAAACTTTAAATTTCTTAAAAAGGCATTACAAGGCTTAGCTAAAAATTCTGGAACAAAGATAAGGGTCACAAGTCGACTCCTTATATACTAGTCTAGGAACTATCTAGAATACATAAAACCCTAATGCTTAAATGCCAATAAAGCCCTTGAGATTTTGACTGAAAATGGGTCAAAAATCGCCTCATGTGATCTCTGAAAAGTATTGGTGATGTCCAGCTGTTGTGAAGTGATCACAGGCGTCCATTTGAACTTGGGGACCAAGGGGAGAATCTGGGATGTTGGTTTGGTCGGGTTTAGGGTTTTGAGGTGAAAGTGATGGGCAGGGGAGGGTCCCACAAGACACATGGGTGTGTCTTGTGGCGTTTTGTGAAGTGGGTTTGAGTGAGGTTATGGTTAATCAAGATTCTGGAGCAATTAAGGGAAAAACCCTTTGTTTTGAGTGATGTTCATCCTGGGATTAAATTAGGGTTTAAGGATAATTAGGGGTGGGTTTAATCCTTTTTTAGGTAAAAGTAATTTAAAAAGGGCGTTTTGGTGGGAAATGGGGGGGTGTTGACTGGTCTTTGACTGGGGAGTATTTAATTAACTTGGGTTTTGGGTTAATGGGTGGGCAGGTCGGGTAGGGTATGGGTAAATGGGTTTTTGGGTGGGTATTGTTGACGTGTCACAGTATGGTTGGGTGAATGGGATTGGTTGTCTTGGCAGTTATGGCCCCCAAGCTTCTCTCTTTCTTCCACTTTGTAATAAATAGCAATTTCTTCATTTTCCTTTGATAACAACTTTGGCAGATTTACATTTTTGGCACATATTGTTTTCAAGCTTGTAATAAGGGCCTTTAATGCATATTCTTCATTTTCCAAGGGCTTTTCTGATACAATATTCAAACATGGAGGACCATACTTGTACAAATAACTATTGGAGGGTCATTTGTGACAAGTTCTTCAAAGATGAGGGACCAAAATTGCCAATCTTCAATTCTTCAAGGGCATTTTTGTAAAATCCAAACTTGGGCCCGGTTCATTGTGCGGCTTCGTTTCCCGTGTTTGTTTTTGAATGATTCTTGTGATCTTTTGCCATTTCCTCAATATCCGTACCTAAAAATACACAAGTAACAAACACGAGCATATATTTGGTATATTTAATGATATTTTATGCATTTTAAGCCCGATTTGGACGATGAGACCATGTATAAAAAGCAGTCTCATCACTTAAGTTCTGTATTTTAAAGATATAGACATGATTAGGTTAATTAAGATTAAGAATCATACATGTTATGGGTGGTTAATTAGACTAGTAGGGTTAAATTCGTTTTTAAAAACTGGGCAGAATTTTAGGTCATTTGTTTTGATCGTATCTAGAGTTCTACAAACTTTTAAATTGCGATCTTGTAGTCCTTGGAAAGGTAATTGAATTGGCTTTCAAATTCAATAAATTAGAACTGAATTGGAGGTAGGGAAGTGGGTCAAAAACAGGTTACAACAGTCGGAGGTCAAAATAGTTTTGAAATCAGTCGGGTTTAATTTAATATTTTAAGGTGGTTAGGGTACTTAGGAGTACAATTGGACTTTCAAACGAACATGAGAGTTAGATTATATGTTATATAAGATATCTGAAAGAGGGCTAATCAAATGGGTTAGGGTAACACCCTCTGATCATAACAAACTATTCATATGTTCAAAATCAGTAAATTCTAGATAGGTAAAAGTATATACATATATATATATATATATATATATATATATATATATATATATATATATATATATATATATATATATATATATATATATATATATATATATATATATATATATATATATATATATATATATATATATATATATATATATATATATATATATATATATATATATATATATATATATATATATATATATATATATATATATATATATATATATATATATATATATATATATATATATATATATATGAAGGCCTTAATAGTAGATTTAAGGTTGCGGCCAAAGCGGAGAGTTAGATAACACATATAAGGGCATACGGTTTCTTTTACAGGGCATGTTATTTTGGTTAAGGGGGTGTTCGACCAATAGTTTAAAGTATGAAAAAGGGATTGTTTTGGATTAAATGTTAACGGGGTGAGTTATGAACTAAACTAAGTTAAGGGCTTTATATAGAGGTGTAATGAGATTCATATGGCATATAAATGGGGTTAAGTTTTAGGAGAAGGTTAGATATCCATCATAGATTTATGAGCTATTTTGGTATGTGGTTCATGTCTTGATTGTATACGTTTGTGTGTTTATGTAGGATATATAAATCTTGCTTATGTTTTAGAGAGAGAAAGATAGATGATTTCACACTTCTACAGAGATAAAGTTTAAGAACTATGTGTTATTTGAAAATGAAATCACCACCCTCTCCATCTAAGGAGAGGGTTTATATACCCAAGCCTTGTGATGGGCTTGGGTTTACAATATTGGGCCGGCCTACACATGTTGTAGGCTAGGCTTGGCCTTGTTTGTTTAATAAAGATATCTAGACTACGAGCTACTATTTAATATATTGTCGGAGTGACCGAATCTTCCTAAATACGTAAAAATGTATTTCCAACAATCTCCCCCTAAGGGAGGTCACTCCAAACAAGGGTGTTACCCTAGTTACAATAATAAAATAAACCTAGCATACTATGCTTGTCTTGAGCTCGTAGTCTTCGTCTTTCTTTTCTTTTTCTTTTCTGGTGAACATGCTGATGTGATCTTTGATATCAATCTTTAGCATTAATCTCTTGCCTTGATCTTGTGCATCCATCACTTGTGATCTTCGCCTCCTCGTGACACCATGTCCCACATACTTATACCTTTGTAATTCTTGAAAGCTTCAGAGTTCCATACATCGGAAGACTTAACTTTTAGGCTTTCTTGAATTTGTTGAAGTATTAAGTGCGAAAAGTATAAGCATGCGGGGACGACTTCTTCTCGGATTCCGCAACGTCACCGTCTTCAAATGCCGCAACATAAGTAGACACGAACGAAATGGCTTTGAATATTTCATTCTAATTCGGTAGCATTTTACCTCCGGCCGGTGAAGACCGTTGGACGATATAAAATATCGTACTTGTGGCAGGTAGATTTAATTAAAAATCTCCTTGACAAGATTTCGCGGGTAAATTCGTTCTCTTTACTCGACCGTCCAAAGCTGACTGCGAACGTAAAGAGTGAATCATTTGGATAAAATTATCCGCATGATTGAAGCCGTCAATTCTGAATCCTGGAACAAGTTTGATTCATTAAAGAATAGCACCATCGTTGCTTTCCAGTTGTCACAAGCTTGATTCATATTGAATCTTGCAAGTTACCTACCAAGTGCTGTTTGATGTTAACACTAGAAGGATTTCCACTCATCACTGTGAACACTAAGGTATCACTCTGAGTGTTCTGGCAAGATCACTTAGATATTGCGTAGAGGCCTGGAACGTGTTTAAATTCAGATAAGAATTAAACCACTGTTGCTTTCCAGTTATCACAAGTTTGATTCATAAAGAATCGCACAAGTCACCTACCATGAGCTTTTTGATATTCGCTCAAGAAGGATTTCCATCTTCATTGTAAATACTTTCGTATTACTCGGATGTTCAGGCAAGATCATGAAGATTTTGCGTAGGACTCTTAAGATCTTTCTTACTTTTCACAGTGTGTGAAGAAGCAAGGAAATATGAAAGTGTGTCCTAATGAGATATGTGATGATCTCAAATGGCTCTAGACTCGATCGTGCATTTTGGATTTTAGTGATCGGAGGCTGGAGAGGAGTGCCACCATTTCAATACCAATTTATTCGGAGTGAATAAATCGATAGATAACGTGTTGTCTCCGTGTGATTAAAACAAATATCTTTTAAGATATATCTGAGTTAGCTAGAATGGGTTGTGCATTGCATTACTGGGTCCATGATGTCTATCTTCAATATCGAGCATCATTAAAATGATCTCAATAGCATATGTGTTGACCCGGTTTCTGCCTAAGGTTGTAAGAAGGGCTTCTTTCTTTACACCCTTTATCTTTACAATTCTTTTTCATTCTTCAACCCCTTCAATGCTTACCAATACGTCATAACTAGCACCTTGTTGTGATTGTTCCAGTGCTAACTTAAGTACTTGGTCGGCATTCAGCTACGTTCACAATCTTTCTCCATCTTTCCTAAGGACTACTATTTCTAGCTATGGAATGTCCTTGGGAAGATTCCTCCGGTTTAGGAAGAATCATTGGACTTAACCTATCCTACCATCCTTATGACACCACAATCTTCATCGTCGTGAAATAAGTGGGTTTTGGATAAGTATATGTCACCATGAAAATCCATTTTGATATGCAAATCCGTTTTGCTCCCCCTTAACATATGCAACGATATTCGAAAACATTTCGCATATGTCGGGATGAGCCAGCACATTAAGTCAAACCATTTGTGATAATTTCCCATATTAAATCACATTTTCTCCCCCATATTAAAAAAATTAACCCAATCGATGTTTTTAATATCAATTGATTTAATGAAGTTTTAACAAAGGTTTTGGGAAGAAAAATGCAAGTCCGTTTTATCTTCATGATACCATATGAATGAGATATGATACCGATTTGTAACATGATCACATATTCACCATATTAGAAAAATTGACAAGGTTGGACCTGATTGATGAGAACATCATATGATACGATCAAATGGTTCTTGTCAGCATATGTTGGTCGCCTCGTCACGTCTGAAGTCATCTCTTGACACCACGTGTACGATTGGTATTGTTGTCTTGACACCAGTTACTGAGCTTGGCACGTTTGGCATCGAATATTTTGAATGCTTGACAATTTCTCCCCCTTAATTTTTGACCCGTGTTCTATTGAAAGATCTGTAGTCGTCGGTTGAGTAGTCGCATCCTCGAGTATGTAGATACCAATTGTGGATTGCTATGGTTGTAGAGATGATAACTTTATAAAAACAAGACTTCTCTTGTTTTAACAAATAAATGCACTGAAGCGTACATTGATTTGTGTTAGACCAAGTTATAAAGTAAACTTGATCCCTTACAAGGTTTTAAAGTAAACCTTGCCCGAGAAAATTAATTCCCGTTGTGAGCCAAAGCTTTCATAAGAAATACTTGGCTTTAATGTGAAAACCGGGTTGCAGTCTGAAATAACTACAAGCCATATGGGCATGTTTTATGAAATATTTACAACTTTTGTACGAACTCTATTTATGGCGTCGTGTCAATATTAATCGACGTTTCTAAGACCGTAAATATTATCGTACCAAAAGACATGCCTTTGAAAAATAAAGTAAAAATATTTTTGGATTTTTCTAGATTTTTCAATTTTTTTGGTTTTTATATGGTTTTATATTTTTGTATTTTGCTTTTGTGGATAAAAATATAAATAATATATACGAATGATCACCAAGGATACGGAGAATAGTTTACCACCACTATTCTTTCGCTTCATCTGCCAGTTCCTTTAGAGTCTCAGGCGAGAAAGTTTTCATTCCTAGCTTGTCGGCCAAAAATTCCATTCTAGCGTGATCTAAAGCCTTCGTGAAAATACCCGCCAATTGATACTCAGATCGGACAAAGTAAAGCTCTATCACTCCATTTTCCACTTGCTCCTTCATGAAGTGGTAGCGAATGTCAATGTGCTTCGACCGTGAGAATTGAACGTTGTTGCAGCATAAGGCAATTGCACTCTTGTTGTCACAGTACATCGTAATTTTGTTGAAACCTAGACCATAGTCGGTTAATTGCAATCTCATCCAAAGAATTTGAGCACAGCAACCGGACATAGCTATGATTCCGCTTCCGTACTTGAAATTGTGGCACTTTTATGCCTTTTCAATGCCCAACTGATTAGTCGATCTCCTAATAGTTGCAAAGTTCCACTCGTACTACGCCTTGTATCTTGACAACCCGCGTGATCTGCATCTACATATGCCATAAGTGCAATCGAAGAGTCCTTCGAATACCAAAGTCCCCGATTAATGGTTCCTTTAATATATCTAAAGATCCGTTTCACAGTAGCCAAGTGTAACTCAGTAGGTCGAGTTTGATACCGAGCACACATACATATAGCAAACTGAAGATCAGGTCGACTAGCTGTGATATACAGAAGAGTACCAATCATTCCACGATAAAGTGTCGGATCAACGGAAACTCCATGTGGATCTGCATCAAGCTTAGTTCGTTCCACCATTGGAGTATCCACGGGGTCGCAAGATTCCATCTTATATTTCTTAAGCGATTCAAGGATATACTTGGATTGATTGATAAAGATGCCTCTGGGACTCTGAGATATCTGAAGACCTAAGAAGAATGATACCTTGCCCATCATTGACATCTTAAACTTGGAAGACATGAGTTTCCCAAACTCGTCGGATAAGTTTTGGGTCGAGGCTTCAAATATAATATCATCAACATATATTTGTACCATAATCATATCTTTACCTCGTTTCTGAATGAACAGCGTGGGATCCACCTTGCCTTTAGCGAAGCCTTGCATAATGAGAAATTGTGACAGTAGATCATACCATGCGCGTGGAGCTTACTTCAACACATAGAGAGCCTTCTTAAGCTTGTACACATGATTAGGATAATTAGGATTCACAAAACCATCCGGCTGTTGTACATAGACCTCTTCCTTGATTTCACCATTAAGAAATGTCGTCTTCACATCCATCTGATAAACGATCATATTCATATGGGATGCATAAGCGAGGAATAGTCTAATATCTTCCAAACGGGCAATAGGTGTAAAGGATTCCATAAAGTCGATGCCCAATAATTGCTTGTATCCACTAGCTACTAGTCAAGCTTTGTTCTTCAATATTCCGCCTAACTCGTCGAGTTTCACCTTGTAAACCCATTTCAAAGTGAGTAATTGCACTCGATCCGGGCATGGGACAAATTCCCATACCTCAAGACGTATAAATTCATTAAGTTCTTCTTGCATAGCTTCTATCCAACAGGATTGAGTAAAAGCTTCTTGCCATGTCTTAGGTTTAACTTCAGTGAGAAAAGCATCAAAATGACAAAACATTGCATTTTCTTGTAACTGACTTCGTGTGGATACCGGACGATTAGGGTCACCAATAATAGAATCTATAGGATGATCCTTTGTCCACTTGCTGTCATGTACACGAATCCGTGGATTGGAGTAAACTGTAGTAGGAGCTTCCTCTGAGGTAGACGACCCGACTTGATTAGAGTTGGGAATAGGTACACCAAAGAATGGAAGTTCACGCATTTGAGCGAATTCCAAATCGTGATCATCATCATCCTCTTCATCATCAATAGGCATGACATGGGTAGTTGATTCGGGTGTTGGTTGAGAATTACTAGTTGAAGGTTTATCTTGACCAATTTTAGGTCCAGATGTGTCTGATTATGCTTCGGTTGCTAGAGCGACAACTTCAGTTACCGGAGCTATTACCTCAGTTGCTGGAGCAACAATACTTGGAGGAGTAAAGAATTCATCAAATAACGGTTGAAACAACATATCCCAATCATTCCTAGAAGGTGGTGTGAATGATGATGAAGTAGGGTTATTTGGGACAAGACCAGAACAAATGTTATTGGGTCCGATTTCATGAAGTGCGGGTTCAGAGCTGATTTGCTCAGAAGCCATTGCTGTCAGCTCATCAAAATCAACATTCATAGTTTCGAGGATCTTACGAGACTTACGATTGTAGATTCGGTATGCCTTCTTTGCGGGTGCATAACCAATGAAAATACCAATATCAGCCTTTGGTTGAAGTTTTCCTAAATTGTCACCATCATTATTTGGATAGCAAAGAGAACCAAATACATGAAGATATGATAAATCTGGTACTTTTCCATGGATAAGCTCATAAGGTGTTTTACCATGGCGTTTACGAATTAGCGACCGGTTTTGGGTGTACACTGCTGTAGATATTGCTTCTGCCCATAAAAACAATGGAGCCTTTGCGTAAATTAACATCGTTCGATCAGCTTCCATAAGTGTGCGATTTCGCCTTTCAACGACACCGTTTTGTTGTGGAGTGCGAGCAACGGATGTTTCATGAGATATGCCAACTTCTTCATAATAATCACGCAAATTTGATTCACAAATTTGGTTCCATTATCTGTACGAATGCGTCGGACAGTAGTGTTGAGACGCACTTGAATCATCTTGAGAAATCCGATGATGAATTTAGGTGCCTCATTTTTTGTTGTAAGAAATTTCACCCATGTAAACCGAGAGTAATCATCGACAATGACGAGGATGTACTTTTTAACACTAAGACTTTCAACACGCATTGGCCCACAAAGATCCATATGCAACAGATAAAGTTTCTCTTGGATGGTGTCTTCAGTCTTGGGTTTGTATGATTTCTTAGTGCTTTTCCCCATTGTACACGCGGAACACAAATGATCCTTGTGAAATGAAAGTTTAGGAAGACCACGAACAAGTTCGTTTTTCGCCAAATGATTAATAGCGTCAAAGTTAAGATGAGATAACCGTCGATGCCATAACCATGACTTAGTCTTTGATGCTTTGGAGAGAAGACATATGGGAGAAGCGGCCATCATGTCCTGTATAGACAAAGTATACAAATTATTCCCTCGAGTACCTTTCAATAAATCAACCCCTTCCAAATTACGAATGAAGCAGGTATGTTCTCGAAAAGCAACTTCTAGGTTTGCATCACAAAATTGTCCCATAGAAAATAAGTTGTGACCGAGACCTTCCACATAATACACTCTTGAAATTATAACATTCCCAATATGATGTTCACCATAACCCATTATCTTTGCAATATGATCATTTCCAAATCGAACCGTACCAACAAACTTGCTGACGAAATTTCCGAGCTGAGAGCGATCTCCGGTCATATGCTTGAAGCAACCAGAGTCCAAATACCAGAGAACAATTTGGACCACTTGTTTTCAACAACAACAGTAGACAATGCATTGGAAACTATTGGTTCTAGAGTGTTAGTAGATACAGATAAAATATTATCAAAATTGCTAGCATGTTTGTGACCCTTAGATTTCCTGCGTTTTCTAATGTGAGTTTTAGCACTAACATGTTTTACTGTTCCAACTTTCTTAGGTTTTGGGTTATTCGCGGGCACTACAGTGGGAGTAGACCTATTTAAAGGGCACTTGTTTCCTTCAGTAGTGTCGGTGTTCCTAGTTAAAGGACACGTTTGTGTTTTGGTAGCCTTGGTACTCCTAGTTAAAAGGCACGCTTTCTTCGCTTTAGTGGGAGTGATCCTAGTTAAAGGGCACGCATTTCCTACTATAGTGAAAGTTCTACCAGTGGGGCGCCACAACCAACCAACTTGGGTTAACACTTTCCCAGTCGGTTTCCATTCTAATCCATTTTTCCGGGCATTCATCTCATTCACATGGTCAATGAGGCAAGAATCATGACGACTAGAAAACATACATTCATTGCAATTCCAACATTTTAAATTAGAATTCATAGTAGGCTTAGAACGCTGCACAACCGCAGAGCCTTTAGGTTTAGCTACATGATTCTTTTTATTCAAAACAGAAATAACATTCCTAGGATGGGCTTCTACTTCTCTTGACTACTAGATGGGGGAAAGATCCTATCATTCTTCTAGTTTCTTTTAAGCTTAGATCTTTGAGCCTTAGTAGTGGTGATTACTCCTGTAGAAGGCAACACGAGAATATTAGAAGCTGGTTTCGATTCCGCCTTATCTTTAGTGACCAAAGTTTGAGATGGTTTAGTCCTAGGACCCTTATTAAATGGTGTGACGGCTATAAGAGTCCTTTTGATTGCACTAGAGGACGATGCTGAGATAGTGGTTGCGTTATCCACAACATTCTTACCTTTTAGAGTACGAAGTGTTTCCTTTAACTCAGCTAAGGCAAGATTCTTATCACAAATTTGTTCCCTCAAATCAGATATTTCCACCGACTTCCGATTCAATTGTTCAATCAATGATTGATTATGTGCAGTGGTATCAACACAAGCGGGCTTTACTGAATCGAAGAGTCGTGTATCTTTCTGTTTTAAGTTATCAACTTTGGACAAAATCTTGGAAACTCGATTATCTAGATCAAGTTTAAAATTCTCAGCGGCCTCAAGTACGTTCACACAGTTAAGCTCCTTAGATTTCTCTATGTCTATCGGCAAAGATTTAGCAACTTTGTCACTTAGCTGACGCTGTTTTGATTGTAAATTCAATCGAAAATTCTTTTCAAAGTTTGTATCATCGATATTAACACCTTCGAATGACGTTTCAAAAATTTCTTGAATAAGTTGTTGCTTGCATTCAAGCGAAATACAATGTGTTTAAGTCTCATCAAAACGTTTTGAAAGCGAAGAATATGAATCTTGAAGATTTAAAAATTTAGCGTCAGATTCGTGACAAGTACTATCTACCACATTATTCACAGATTCAACATTATGCACAATAGAATCATTATAAACACTTCTATTCACACAGACGGAAACTATATCATGAGACATCATGTGACAACCCTAGATTTTGGATTTGTCACTTTTGACTGTTTGACTTTGATTATGTGCTTAGTGTGCGTTTACGTGCATTCTGTTTATATTTGAGCCTTGGATTGGATGTTAGTCATCGTTCGTGTATTGCGTGGTGCATTATATAATGTTATGATGGGGTTAGTTCATGCTCATTTGTTCACTTGGATCTAACTATGATAGAATGCGGTGCTATTTTAGGATTTTATGTGTACGTATAAGTATTATAGTAAATCGTATTTTTACGAATTAGGGTTTAGCGTTTAGAGGTCTCGGATGAGGTATTTAGTCACGAGAATAATTTACGGGATGGTTTTAAGTCATTTAGAACTTAGTTATAAAGTTTATTTCATATTTTAAAAATTTTCATAAAACTGTATATTTTATGTAATTTACGATAAACGCGTAAAGTTGACTAGTGTAGTTTAATTTACTAGTTAAAAGGTTTTAGATATAATTAATTAATTAAGGGATTAATAAAAAAAAATATAATTAAGGAAATAATTATTAAAAAACGGATTTAATAATAAAATAAATAAAAAGTATTATTTTTGGTAAAAAAAATTTATATAGGACGGTGGGGAAAAATAAGAAAAAGGAAAAAAAAATAAAAAAAGGAAAGTATTATTTGTATTGGGCTAGGATTCTCATTGTTTTAGTATAAAAATAAATCAAAACACATTATTTTTTTCCAGCTCTTTTTTGGACGAAGGTTTCTACAAGTTTTTAGGGTTTCATAAAATTTTTCTTGATTCAAGGTATGTGATCAATTTAACTTTAACTTAGTTCATGTTTTTATTAATTAATCATGATTGTAATGTTAATTAACCATCATTGAGATGATTAGGGTTTTATTAATTTTCTGAAAAATATAGTAATTAATATCAATTAATGATTTTAGGGTTCTTGTTTAATAAATTAGGGGTAATTAATGATGTTTATAAGGTTAGTGCATAAAGGCGTAAAATAGTCTGATTTTTAAGGCTGTCTTGTGTCGACTGTTCCGGGCAGTAGGTAGCACCTTTGGTCGAGTTTCTTTTTTTTTTTAAATTAAGTTCAGAGAGTCTACTTTTCAAAAATGTAAGGTTGGTCGAAAATGGAGTTCGGGAAGGTCGTCAAATAATTTTTACAAAAACAGTGCGCTGTTCAGGAATAAATTTTGATTTCGGGGATTTGAGTCAAAACCTAACCAAACGAATGAGATAGCCAAATATTTTTGATTTGGGAACTCTTTATAATGTATATAAAAGTACTGGAGGTTTTCAATAAAAGTTATGGTGTTTAGGTCGGTCTTTTGGTGTCGAACATTTAGCATGTACATAAAATCAGTTTTGATGAAAACGACTTTTGGCGTAGAGACTAAACGAAAGGGTTAAACGTGTAATTAGAAAGTAAAATTGGTTTTTGAAGTTCTTAGATCATATAACAACATAACTCCAGTAGGGTAGGAGTCAAGTGTGGTGTTAAGTTCACTTCATGTGATCGTTTAGTGACTAGTAAACCGTACCGGGGAAAAACTGAATTTTACGTATAGAATAGCTTGTAGTGGGAGAACTAGATAGTGGGGATTGGGGGATTAGATTCATCTCCTTGATTGTTACTTAACTTGGGTGTTAAGACCTGAGCTAAGGGTGTCGTGTATGATTTTATAGGTTTGCAGGAGTGCTAGCTTGATGTGCTATCAGGTGAGTTCATAGTCCCATTTTTACTAAGTTTTTAAATGTTTTCTTCTAGTATGGGATGGAGATGACACTTGTGGTGTTCTTAAAATGTTTTGGTACTATATTTTTATAAATGTTTGGACATAGATGTGTTATTGTGTGACTTGCGTGCTTATGTGTTCTCATATGTGCTTTGATATGTGTTATGATATGTGAATCTTGATTGTGTTATGATTGGGATTGGTACATAGATGTATGGGCGTCTATGGGACCAGTTGTGATGTGTGTGGAGCGTGAGGCACGATCCGTCCTGAGTTCTTGGTCCTGAGTTCTTGGTTCGGGGGGTACAATCCGTCCTGAGTACTTGTGCATCGTCTCTTCGGAGGCAAGATATCTCGACGGGGATATAGTTCATCTTCCACAAGTGGTGTGGGAAAGATCCGGATAGTGTGGTGTGTGTTCTTGTGTGTGTGACGGGATACTTCTTGACTATTATAGTGTGCTTTGTGAGTTGTAGATGTGATTGGTACTTGGATTGAGTTTTGTTGTGGATGCATGTAGCATGATTATCACATTATGGTCCATTACTATAAATTGTTTTTCTTCAACTATTTACAGCGGTTGTTAAGGGTTCTTAAGATGTTTTGATAATTTAAACCTATGTTCTCACTAACTTTATGTTGACAGATTTTAGTGTCATTTTCAGGTGAGGTAGTTGTGCAAGATGATGTTAGAAGTGGCTAGAGTATAGAGGCTTCTAGGATTGCATTAGGAGGAATCCCTTTCCTCATAGATTTTATTTTGTCTTTTGATTTAGTAAATTGTTTGATACTTATATGTTTGATGTTTGTTTATTTGTATGTCTTTGGTAAGAGGTAGGACTTTTACCTACTTACCTAGATTCCTGCATTTTGTTGAGATATTATCACGACATTTGTGTCGCCATTTATGACATTTCTTTTCCATTTAGTTTTCTCTATAGAGACACCATTTGTTGTGATGATATCCATATGTCGCGCCCCATATTCCGCCATGGTGGGGTGTGACAGAATGGTATTAGAGACAATGGTTATAGAGAATTAGGTTGCCTAGTCGTGTAGCCTAGTCTATAGCTTAAGGGTCCCTGCATATAGGCGTCATAGGAGTATGTGTGCATTTTATAGTAATTGATGTGTTTGGATGTTATTTATTAAGATATTTTGACTAGTATGAATTGAACCATAGTAAGTTCATACTTAACTACATGTTATTTTCTTTACGAGTATTGACGAGTGCGGGTTGAACCATGGTCGTATATGTTGGTCATTGTTGTATTTCGCTTAATTATGTTTTCATGTTCTTTATACATTTTGAATTTTGTCTACGTTGGTTCAGCTGGAATACGAGTTAATTTGTTTCATGCATTGGCTACGTTATTTTAATACATGGATTTTGGATCTTATTTTATATTGTGGTTATGTGCTTATATGAGTTGTAGGATCTATGCGCTTATTTGAGTTGGTAGACTGATGTGTTATGTGTAGTAATAATTCTTATAAGTGCCATCATAGGAGGGAGTGCATTAGTGAAAGGGGACTGGTATAAGTATGGTGGCCAACATAGTTATACAAGTACCACGACATCAATGGATTCCTAAGTATGGTTGCATGAAAGAGGTTAATACATGCTTGTATTGTATATGTTGTATGGATTTGAGTGTATGTACGCCTATGCCTATATATGTATATATCCCTTCTACTTATCGATTGTATTCTTAGGATGGTTTGCTAGCTCGTTTCTCTTTGAGATGTTCAACTTTCGTAGTAGCGCATTTATCGAGTCCTCATTTCACGTATTTGTTTGTACGGTAATTTTGGTGTAGAGGATATTGAGAGGGTGGAGAATTCTTTTTGGGACCACGGTATCTTTTAGTTTGAATTTTACGTGGTAAAAGAAATGGAATTTGTAAATAGTTAAAATAGTTGTTGGTACTCGGTGAAATAAGGGTTAAGTGTCGTAAGCGTGTTTAAAATAAGATGGGATACATATTTTATTAACATATAAGTATGGCTTGTTTATTTAAAAAAAAACTAAAATTGGTTATGATCACCTAAAGCTAATGATCTTTAGTTAAATTCTTGTTCTTATTTAATTAAATATATTAAAATCATGTAATTACTCATATGATGGGTAAAGGTTTCTAATTTTCTGGAATTAAAATAAATTAGGTCTTGAATTTGGTAATTAATGAGGGGTTTTAGGGTTTCAAATCGTTTTTTTTTTGTTATAAATCGGGGTAGGCAGAAACTGTCGCTAAAATGACAAAATTCGTCGCTAAACTGTCAGAAACTGTCGCTAATGTCTGGGCAGATTTTAGGTAAAATCGTTTTGGTCATAACTTATTCGTTTTTAAAGCTTTTTGGAACATTCAAAAGCCTAAAATTATGTACTCGGAACGTACTTTTCAAATATTCTGAAATTTTGGTAATTGGAAATTAGTAGCTTGGTCAAATTAATTGTACAAGTGTCGAGTTCAAGATTAATTTTCAAACAATATGGTTTAAACTTGTGTTTTGGATATTTTGGGATAGTGAACACTTAGAGGGCTAACATAGGGCTTATTTGGGATATGATTTGAGATGTATCTACCATATGGATTGTAAATTGATGAAGGATGTGGGTTCCAGAGTCAATGTTGACGTGTGATATTGTGTTGTGTGCTTTAGACAATTGATCGTTCGTGAAGAGACATTAGATTTATTTTCGTTAGATGATTACATAAATTACTAATGTGATACCATGGTTTTAGAACAACTAATATACAATTACAGTACAAAATCCATTCTGGGTAAAATTTTGTTTTCCACAAGGTTTTAATAGTATGTCGCCGGTCGTAACACATTTCAGTTGTCGTTGGGTGCTTGTTGTCATTGGTCCGTTTCCATGGTTCGTTGGGAGTCGATACATGTTTTATGTTGAGTATCTTTTGGAGTCTCATTTTGGTTCATTCTTTTAAATTCGTTCACGTAAACGTCCGTTAGTTGTCCATGGGTTTGATCCGTTATCCGAAGTTGGGGGTCCTAAAATTTTTCGTGAGCTTATATTCATTGAGAGCGTTGTTGTAGTCATGATCCGGTTACGTTCTTATGAGAGAGATAGTGTGTTGGCTGTGAAATGAATTTATTGAGCTTATGGAGTAAATCTCGGGACGATATTTCTATTAGGAGGGAGTGATGTGACAACCCTAGATTTTGGATTTGTCACTTTTGACTGATTGACTTTGATTATGTGCTTAGTGTGCTTTTACGTGCATTCTGTTTATATTTGAGCCTTGGATTGGATGTTAGTCATCGTTCGTGTATTGCGTGGTGCATTATATAATGTTATGATGGGGTTAGTTCATGCTCATTTGTTCACTTGGATCTAACTATGATAGAATGCGGTGCTATTTTAGGATTTTATGTGTACGTATAAGTATTATAGTAAATCGTATTTTTACGAATTAGGGTTTAGCGTTTAGAGGTCTCGGATGAGGTATTTAGTCACGGGAATAATTTACGGGATGGTTTTAAGTCATTTAGAACTTAGTTATAAAGTTTATTTCATATTTTAAGAATTTTCATAAAACTGTATATTTTACGTAATTTACGATAAACGCGTAAAGTTGACTAGTGTAGTTTAATTTACTAGTTAAAAGGTTTTAGATATAATTAATTAATTAAGGGATTAATAAAAAATATATAATTAAGGAAATAATTATTAAAAAACGAATTTAATAATAAAATAATTAAAAGTATTATTTTTGGTAAAAAATTTATATAGGACGGTGGTGAAAAATAAGAAAAAGGAAAAAAATAAAAAAAGGAAAGTATTATTTGTATTGGGCTAGGATTCTCATTGTTTTAGTATAAAAATAAATCAAAACACATTATTTTTTCCAGCTCTTTTTTTTAGACGAAGGTTTCTACAAGTTTCTAGGGTTTCATAAAAATTTTCTTGATTCAAGGTATGTGATCAATTTAACTTTAACTTAATTCATGTTTTTATTAATTAATCATGATTGTAATGTTAATTAACCATCATTAAGATGATTAGGATTTTATTAATTTTCTGAAAAATATAGTAACTAATATCAATTAATGATTTTAGGGTTCTTGTTTAATAAATTAGGGGTAATTAATGATGTTTAGAAGGTTAGTGCATAAAGGCGTAAAACAATCTGATTTTTAAGGCTGTCTTGTGTCGACTGTTCCGGGCAGTAGGTAGCACCTTTGGTCGAGTTTCTTTTTTTTAAAATTAAGTTCAGAGAGTCTACTTTTCAAAAATGTAAGGTTGGTCGAAAATGGAGTTACGGAAGGTCGTCAAATAATTTTTACAAAAACAGTGCGCTGTTCAGGAATAAATTTTGATTTCGGGGATTTGAGTCAAAACCTAACCAAACGAATGAGATAGCCAAATATTTTTGATTTTGGAACTCTTTATAATGTATATAAAATTACTGGAGGTTTTCAATAAAAGTTATGGTGTTTAGGTCGGGCTTTTGGTGTCGAACATTTAGCATGTACAGAAAATCAGTTTTGATGAAAACGACTTTTAGCGTAGAGACTAAACGAAAGGGTTAAACGTGTAATTAGAAAGTAAAATTGGTTTTTGAAGTTCTTAGATCATATAACAACATAACTCCAGTAGGGTAGGAGTCAAGTGTGGTGTTAAGTTCACTTCATGTGATCGTTTAGTGACTAGTAAAGCGTACCGGGGAAAAACTGGAATTTTACGTATAGAATAGCTTGTAGTGGGAGAACTAGATAGTGGGGATTGGGGGATTAGATTCATCTCCTTGATTGTTACTTAACTTGGGTGTTAAGACCTGAGCTAAGGGTGTCGTGTATGATTTTATAGGTTTGCAGGAGTGCTAGCTTGATGTGCTATCAGGTGAGTTCATAGTCCCATTTTTACTAAGTTTTTAAATGTTTTCTTCTAGTATGGGATGGAGATGACACTTGTGGTGTTCTTAAAATGTTTTGGTACTATATTTTTATAAATGTTTGGACATAGATGTGTTATTGTGTTACTTGCGTGCTTATGTGTTCTCATATGTGCTTTGATATGTGTTATGATATGTGAATCTTGATTGTGTTATGATTGGGATTGGTACATAGATGTATGGGCGTCTATGGGACCAGTTGTGATGTGTGTGGAGCATGGGGCACGATCCGTCCTGAGTTCTTGGTCCTGAGTTCTTGGTTCGGGGGGCACGATCCGTCCTGAGTACTTGTGCATCGTCTCTTCGGAGGCAAGATATCTCGACGGGGATATAGTTCATCTTCCACAGGTGGTGTGGGAAAGATCCGGATAGTGTGGTGTGTGTTCTTGTGTGTGTGACGGGATACTTCTTGACTATTATAGTGTGCTTTGTGAATTGTAGATGTGATTGTTACTTGGATTGAGTTTTGCTGTGGATGCATGTAGCATGATTATCACATTATGGTCCATTACTATAAATTGTTTTTCTTCTACTATTTACAGCGGTTGTTAAGGGTTCTTAAGATGTTTTGATAATTTAAACCTATGTTCTCACCAACTTTATGTTGACAGATTTTAGTGTCATTTTCAGGTGAGGTAGTTGTGCAAGATGATGTTAGAAGTGGCTAGAGTATAGAGGCTGCTAGGATTGCATTAGGAGGAATCCCTTTCCTCTTAGATTTTATTTTGTCTTTTGATTTAGTAAATTGTTTGATACTTATATGTTTGATGTTTGTTTATTTGTATGTCTTTGGTAAGAGGTAGTACTTTTACCTACTTACCTAGATTCCTGCATTTTGTTGAGATATTGTCACGACATTTGTGTCGCCATTTATGACATTTCTTTTGCATTTAGTTTTCTCTATAGAGACACCGTTTGTTGTGATGATATCCATACGTCGCGCCCCATATTCCGCCATGGTGGGGTGTGACACATCACTTGTTTCAGAAGCTGATCATTTTGGCGTGAAACCCGTTCTATTTCAAGTAAACTGTTTTCATAAGCATCATCTATTTCATTGAAAACACGTTTAACTTCTTCTATTTCCAAATGCAAATCTTGATCAAGATTACTAAGACAAGCTTTTACATTCTTTACAAACGGAACAATTTCGTCTCGGAACGCAGCTCTAGTGTGCTCAAAGTTCCATTCACCTTCCGTTATGGCCGTGGTCGTCGTACGTTCCAAAATGACCTTGTCAAAATCGGCTAAGTGTTGGTGTACCGCTTTTAAGTTAACGGACGCCTTACTTACCGGTGGAAGTAACTTCGTTAAATCTGTTTTGACGAGTGTAGGAGACGTACTAGGAGGGTTTTCATTTGACAAATTTTGGGGCACAAGAACTGTTAGTTCGGCTAATTCCTTTTGTAAGCGAATACGTGTCTTTTTAGAAAGTTGATATTTATTATGCTTATCATAATCAATCGTATGGAATTTTGAAAACATTTTAGAATGAGTTTCTTCCATAAGTGACTGTGTCTCCTTAGAACTACGAGCATAAGGTGCTTCTTTCAATTTCCAATTATGGTCATATCATAAAGACCGGGAATATATTCCTGAGCTTGTTTTGCATAACCGGGATTAGGTGGTAAATTTTGAAGACACTTAAGTTCGAGTTCTTTAAATGATTTAGTTAAAAGATGAACCTTTTCTGTGGAAGCGTATTGTTTTAAAAGCTGTTGTTCCTTGAATTTAAGAAGTTTGGTAGCATTAATTTCTGATTCAAACTTTTTAGACTCGAGAATCGAAATCCATTTTAAGTTTCTGAAAATCATTGACAACCGACTCTTTTGCTTTTAATTCATTGGAAAGGTTAGCTTTTAATGATTCTATTTCTTTCAAGTGTTCAATATTTTCAAAACGAAATTGGTCAAATTTAGAACATGTTATTTTCTCTGCTTGAGGGACCATTTCAAAAGTTTTGACCTTTTCTTTATGCAACGCAAGCTCAGCAGTTAGGGTGGAATTCGTATCTACGGATTGTCTGAGAGCCATATGCATTTGATCAATAATATGTTTAGGCACCATGACCAAATCATGTTGAGCATAAGATTTCATACATGTCGTAGCATTTGGTTGAGGTTCACTCAAATGTGTAGGATTGGTTACCACATCATTTGATTACTAGTTCCCGAATGCTGTTCGAGGTCGTCATTTTCATGCCTAACTTGATGTGGGTTATCATCATTACTGTTGTCCCATGTTTTTGTGATGATTAAGCAATGAAGAAAGAAAGAAAATAGATGAAGAAGAGATGAATTCCTAGAGAGAGAAAGTAGTGAGAGAAAGTAGAGAGGAGATGATTAACTTGGTGAGATTAGATTTAGAAAAGAAGTTGTTACAAATGACCATCCACCCTCCTAACATGCTAGGAGGGTAGTATATATAGTCCACCCACATGCGGGCTTTAATGGACTATATATTGGGCCGGGCTTGTCTTTTGGACTTTAATTAGTTTAAATCCAAGCCCGTGAACCACGACTAAATAACTACTTATCACAACGTTCTAAGAAATATTACAATAGAAACCAATGACCGAACATTCTTGTTTGACTCAATATTTTGAGGCTAACAATCTCCCCCAATGTGAGGTCATTCCTCTTTGATATTTGGATTCCAATGGAGATTTACGAATTTCGTCATAAATGAGTCTTGAACGTGTAACAGTAGTTTTGTTCCTTCATGCTGTGATCTTTGAGCCTTTGTCGTTGTCTTTCGACTTTGTCTTTAAGTCTTGAGATCTTCAAATCATTCTTGACTTGTCTTTGCCATCTTGTGATCTTGTGTCTTTATCCACATGCTCACACTATCAATTGTTGGATAAGTCTTTGGGCATGAATATGTGGTTGTGAATCTTTGACTTTGCTGAGTACACCGTTACGCCACCTTCTCGAGACAAAACATAGACACGGACTGAATGGCTTTGACATTCGTCCTAAATCGGTAGCGTTTTACCTCCGGTCGGTGAAGACCGTTATACGATATTAAATATCGTACCTGTGATCAGGTAGATTCAATTAAGAATCTCCTTGACAGGGTTTCGCGGCAGTACTAGCCGTTCTCTTTACTCGACCGTCTCAAAGCAAGACTGCGAACATAAAGAGTGAATCAATTGGATAAATATCCGCTTGATTAAAGTCGTCAATTCAAATTCCTGGAACAAGTTTGATTCATTAAGAATCTTACCATTGTTGCTTTCCAGTTGACACAAGTTTGATTCATAAATATCACTCTGAATGTTCTGGCAAGACCATAAAGATATTGCGTAGAAACCTGAAACGAGTTTGAATCAATTCAGAATCAAACCACTGTTGCTTTTCAGTTTTACATATGTTCAATTCATAAAGAATCTTGCATATGACCTACCGCAGTGTTGTTTGATGTTAACACTGGAAGGATTTCCACTCATCATTATGAATACTAAGTAGTATCACTCTGAGTGTTCTAGAAATATCACAAGGATATAGCGTAGGACTCTCTTGATCTTCATCCGTGTGTCCTAACGAGATTTGATTGATCTCTTGGCTCTAGACTCGATTTGTGCACTTTTAGTGGTCGGAGGCTGGAGCAGATGCCACCTATTCAATATCAACAATCTCGGAGTGAGAAAGTCAATAGAAGTCGTGTTGATCTCCGTGACAATAAAACAAACTTCTTTTGAGAGAAGTCTGAGTAGCTAGGAAAGGGTTGTGCTTCACATCACTGGGTCCATGATGAGTTTGTCTTCATGATGAGTTGACCCGGTTTCTGCCTAAGTTGTATGGAGGGCTTCTTTCTTTACACCCTTTATCCTTACATTTCTTTTTCATTCTTCAACCCCTTCAATGCTTACCAAGACATCATTACTAACACCTTGTTGTGATTGTTCCAGTGCTAGCATCAGTACTTAGTCGGCATTCAGCTACGTTCACATTCTACTCCATCTTTCCTAAGGACTTCTAATAATCTATTGGATTGTCCCTGGGAAGATCCCTCCGGTTCTGGTTGGATCATAGGACTTAAACCTAACCACCCTTTTGACACCAATAACGTCGTGAATTAAAGATGTTGTGGGTATTTGATCGTAACCATGAAAACCACTTTAAATTCTAACAAAGTGTTTGAAAAACGTTTAACACCTTGCTAGTTTTGTTGTTTCAGAAAAGCTCCCCCTTCACATGTGCATCGATAATCGAAAGTGTTTCGCACATGTAGGTAAGAGTTAAAGTGCTTGAGTCTTATAGATCACATTTTAATCACATTTTCTCCCCCTATCTCTAATATATAAAATTTGTTGATATTAGAGATACCAAATTTGATTAAAATATATTTTGAAAAATAGTCTTGAAAATCTTCGGGAGAAAGATGTGTTAATCTTTTGCATGAAGTTGAATTGCTCCCCCTCAAAAATTGATCCAATGGAATTGTCATTACGAGGATTTGATCCACATTTAACTTTTGAGGATAGGAGTTGTTGAACACACAATTTTTGAAAGATTTTGAATATCATTGAGAAATTCTTGAAAAAAAAAATTGTGTTCAACGCTTTTTGAAAAATCAATTCTTTTTGACGAAAAGGTTTTTCTAAAGCATAAACTTGAGTTCATAGACTTTGAATGTCTTGACGAATCCACTCAAGTGTAAGAAGATTTAACTTCTTTTGCTAAGGGTAAGAGTACAAAAGCGTACACTCCCCCGTGAATTTAGATCCGGGTTGCAATCTGAAAGTGATTACAAGCCATTGTGTTGAGCTCAAAACGTTGAATGTTTTGTGACAAGCTCAACCCAAGATAGATTTCTCTACCCGTTGTTGGAATATGGTATCTTTAAAGATACACTTTCCTTTATTTGAGGTCCGAGTTACAGTCTGACATTTAACTGTAAGTCGTTTACATGAGCTTGAAAACTTTGAATGTTTTTAATGAGAGCTCATGACCGAGAAAATTTATTTTCCCGTTGTTAAGGATAAGTTATCATTCGTGATCAACTTTCCTTTCTTGGAAGTACGAGTCACAATATGAGGTAATTGTAAATCATTGAAATGACATGTTTTGAAAAATATTTACAACTTTCATTCGAGCTTTATGTACACACCCGTGTCGTTATTGAGCGACATTTCTAGGTATGTCCATATTATCGATACTGAAAGACATGTCGAGAGGAATATTTTTGGTATTTTGAAAGTTTTTCCATTTTTTTTAATTTGTTTTTCTATGGATATTTACGTTTTATTATATATTTTTGTTTGTTTTCTCAAGTTTTTCGAAAATAATCCAAAATAGACTTTTGTACAGCAGAAGAAGGTGATATCGAATATACAGAATTGGAACCCTTTGAAGAAGGAGAAGTGGGTTCAGAATCCGCTGTTGTACCTGCAATCACAGAAGAAGAGTTTGCACAAATACTAGAATTAGGAGTAACAAATTCCTTTTCAGCGTGTAGAACAGTAGCATTAGTGCTGGTGCAGGTGTCATCACTCTTCTCTATTGGAATCCACTTAAGACCAACTTCTGTGAAGATCCGTCCCGTTGGTTTCCACTGAAGACTAGATTTAGGAGTAGCTTTCTCTTGCACAGCGGAAGACTTCTTTGGAGAGAAACTATGTCCTTTTTGAATCCACGTTTCAGATTTGGTGTGGTTGCGTTTCTTTACGACGGGTTTGTGTCTCCTTGTTGTCTTATGGGATTCTGTATTCGATCTCCGTTCAAAGGAACGAGATTTGACCTCATAGAGGTATTGCAAAATGCAATGGTCATGATTTCCATTGTGAATGCCCTTTTTGCAAGTGGGACATACAGGGAATTTGGGATTCACGAAAGTACTTGTATTCTTTTGTTTTCCAAATCGTTCAAGCGTAGTGTTTGAAACACGACTATTCATGGATGGTTTCCAATTCCTAGATTGCTGAAGAGGGATCCTAGGTTTTGGTTGACTACCATTAGGAGTGTGTAGAACTCTAGCGAGATTTGGTGAACTAGGTTTTTCATACACTGGTTTGTCTTTCTGAATCTTCCCTTTTTGTTTCGCATCCTCTAGGTTGTGGGTATGAACGAGGTCATTTGAACCTATAGATTCCTTTGTGGACGTGAATGTCACACGTTTTGGAGGAGTCCTAGAAGTGCTAGGTGCATTCACATGGTTGGGTTTAGCAACAGTGTGCTTTCTAAATGGAGGAACATATGGTGATATGGATGGTTTTGGAACACTTGGTTGCACATCAGTCTTAGGGGGTAACCTAGATTTCATATGAGAATAATTGGAGAACGGAGTCGGTTTTCCTAAGATAGACGGCTTTGGATCCTTGTAGGCATTGGGTTGTCGAACAACAGGTTTCACAACTTTAGGTTCCACAACTTTCCCACCCATCTTGGCAATGAGTTTCTGCAACTCTGCTATCGCTCTGTCCCTGTCCTGTAATTGAGCTTTCAACCCTTTAATTTCCAAATTCTGTTCATTCATTTCTCGAAATGTTTAGGAAAGTTTTTCTTGCAATTTATTATCATGTGGAAAACGACCAACGTCTTTTTGCAAAGCAAGTTCAAGTGAATGACAATGTTTTTGAAGGAAATCAGTTTTGTGTTGAAGTAACTCAAAAGCCTTTTTGTCAACATTTTCTTTACGTTTCGAAAGCTCAATTTCAAGACGTTCACATTCTTTGATCTTATCAAGATATTGGCATGCAACTTCAGAATATTCATCAATATCAGCACAAGATGTAAAATAAGCACACATAATATCTTTAGAAACGCATTCTTGCAAGAGTAAATCATATTCATCAGAAAAAACGGACTTGTCCATTTGAAGATCATCAATTGCTTTCTCAAGAGACTCAACATATTGTAAATCATCAAACATTTCATACCGAATTAAGCTTTCGAATTTAAGAACATTTTCTTTTAGTGTGGACGCGTTCGGTATTAAGATTTGTTTGACAAGCACAGTTATGTCTTGAGGAATTGGTTTCTTCCACTCGTCATTTTGTCGTTGTTTCCAATCATTATCAACAATGGACTTAATATTATCTATGTAATGAGTAAGAAACCCAAATATCTGCCTACTCTTGCTTTTAGAAGCATCTAGGGGCAAGTAGTTGATGAACTTAGAAACGTTTGTTTTCTTAGTGGCAAACGCTTTCTTCCATTGAATTCTCTTTTGTTTGCATTCTAGAAACACTTCCTCACGAGTTTTCTGAGTTTGTTTGTTGAAAAGACCATAAAGACTATTCTCATAAGCATAATTATATGGTTTCACAAACTCCTTATTGACAAGTGGTTGACTATCAGCATCCCAAAGGGCAGTCTCTTCACTATTGGCACTAACAGGCATGCAATCAAGATCTGTCCTTTCAGTCTCATCAAGATAGAGACACGGGTTCGCAGCTTGAGCTTTGGCAAGGTACTCAGGACTTGCAAAGCTAGCTTGGCCCTTAAACATCGATGGTGGTGCTAGCATTCTTACGGATTGAATAGAATCATGCGTTTTATAAACAACGTTCTTCAAAAAGTCGACTTGTGCTTCTAATTTCGTAACCTTTTCGGTTTCTTTATAATATCTACTTTTGAAGTCTTGTTTTAACGCATCTACCTCTTGTTTCTTATCCTCAAGAATTTTAGCAGAATCTGTAGTGGTCATAGAGAGCTTTTGTTCAAGTTCATTAACTTTGGTATTGGCAAGGTACGTTTTTTGACGTTCATCCATTAAGAAAACATTATATTGACGCTTCTCTTTGGCTAATAACTCAAGAGTTGTATTATATTTGTTTTCAAAATCGTCCTTTTGACTTTTTAACGCACTTCCCTTGTACCCCTCAAGCTCTTTGGTTTTCTGAAGAAGCTCAGCCCTATTACTTTCAAGGGTCTCATTAGATTTAATTAGAGCGGCTTTGCATTCTTCAAAGTTTTGAGTGAGCGCTGCGTTTGCCTTCTTTAATTGCTTTTGACTCTTTCTAGTTTCATTGACATCTTTTTGTAAAGTAGCAATTAAATTAGCAAGCGCGACACGCTCCTCATCATCATACTCATTTGCATGTTTATCATCCTCAAACTCATTATTGCACATGGCTGATGAATTGGGTGTGGTATTGCTATCAACCTTTTCCGTCATACATGTGTCAATAAGGTTTGTTGTTTGATCACTATGCTCATGCGTATTGGCATTGGCAAACACATTAAATTCAGCATTGTGTACCTCTTCCAATGGCTCAGAATCGTAAACAGGACCATTATCATAGGAAGGTATATTGCTGATGACATTCTCATTCTCAGAGTCGATGTGTTGTTTGTCAGAGCTGCTGTTGTCTTTCCCAGAGCTGTTATGATCATTCTGCTCACCATGCGTTGTTTTCCCTGTTCTGCAGCTGTCAGTTGCATTACTCGATATTGTCTCGTTACTTACAGTTGAAACTGGACTCGTATCCACTACATGAATCTTTGCAACCGTGCACTCTTGCATTTTCAGCCTTTTGTCATTCATCTTCTTGATCATGTCTTTTGCATGAAGTAGGCGTTCATCCAAAAGCCTTTCAATTGATTCCATGTTTCCAAAAATCAAGTCTCTGAATGATTTTGCTTCCATTGTAGTGTAGTCTTTGAAGTGTTGATTTGCATCTCGAACTTCGGACTCAAAATTGGGATTCTCGAATAGCTTTGAAGCAAAAAATGGTTGAAACGGTGTTCTGAGTGTTTTGAAGGCTTTTTTGGAATTTGTCTCATGGAGGTTTTTGTTGAGTAATTCATTCTCAAGATTCTTCAAGTGGTCTCTTAAGTCATAAGTGAACGTGCGATGATCATTTCCGAAGAAGGAATGAAATGCACGCATATACAAAGGATTGTACGAGAAGGTCTCTCTTTCCAGACGTTTTAGATTCGTTTTAAGATCACTGAAAGCTTGCATACAACGTTGTTTAAGGACTTGTTCTTGTAGTTGCATCTCTCGTTCTTCTCTGTCTGCAGACGCATTGCTCGTTTCCATGATGATGGTGTCTCAGTTGATAAAGTAACTTCGGATCTTAAGTAGATATGGTGTGATTGTGTTGTAGTTGAAATTCCGAAAATTTGAAATTTTTTCTCAGTCCGACAATAAATTCCTCAGTCCGACTAAAACGGTAAACCAAAAAATTTTGAATAACCAAAATTTGAAAACGAGTTAGAAATATCTAATAACTAGTAGGAAAAAAAATTTGAAAAATGAAAAATTTAAAGAAAAATAAAACCTAAAAATGGCCTAAAAATTTGAATTTTGGTCCGAAAATTTGAATTTTTGGTCGAAAAATTTTTCGCATCACCAAAATTTGAAATTGAAGCTTAAATGGCCTAAAAATGGTCTAGGAAAAAATAAATTTTGATCTTCGTGTAAACGATATTCCGAAACTAGTCTAGATGGTGGCTAAGTCTAAAAAATACTCAAACAAAATTTAGCAAAACCCATCATCGGAATGTCCCCTAATCGGAATGTCCTAATCGGAATGTTATCGGAATGTCCCCAATCGGAATAAACCTGTCGGAATCACTAATCGGAATGCAGATCGGAATCACTGATCGGAATGCAGATCGGAATCACTGATCGGAATGCAGATCGGAATCACTGATCGGAATGCTGATCGGAATCACTGATCGGAATGCAGATCGGAATCACTGATCGGAAAGCTCTTGTCGGAATACCAAATCGGAATGATGATCGGAAAGACTGGTCGGAATACCAAATCGGAATGTCTGATCGGAATGATAAAACCCTTTTCCGATTGCACTGATCGGAATATATCCCCCTTTTCTCGGACAAAACTCAACCAATACGTGATTTTAAGCCAAAAAATGATCAAAACACCCAAAAAATTTGTGTTTTTAGCCAAAGTAAATATACCAAATCACTACTAAAACTATGTAGAAGATGTAGATGAAGAAGTAGAGCACGGAAAACACAAAAAAAATTGAATCCGAGATGATTTATGGATTAAATATTTCGAATCAAATATAATAACAACAAACAATCACAAATCTACCCCGTGGCTCTGATACCAAATGTTGTCCCATGTTTTTGTGATGATTAAGCAATGAAGAAAGAAAGAAAATAGATGAAGAAGAGATGAATTCCTAGAGAGAGAAAGTAGTGAGAGAAAGTAGAGAGGAGATGATTAACTTGGTGAGATTAGATTTAGAAAAGAAGTTGTTACAAATGACCATCCACCCTCCTAACATGCTAGGAGGGTAGTATATATAGTCCACCCACATGCGGGCTTTAATGGACTATATATTGGGCCGGGCTTGTCTTTTGGACTTTAATTAGTTTAAATCCAAGCCCGTGAACCACGACTAAATAACTACTTATTACAACGTTCTAAGAAATATTACAATAGAAACCAATGACCGAACATTCTTGTTTGACTCAATATTTTGAGGCTAACAATTACTAAGATTGGTTGTGGTGTGTACCTCACTGACGACATCAGAACCGTAGTGAGAGAGATTAGCAACGAGAGCCGCTTGGGCAGAGTGAATGTCATCACAACCCGAATCATATGCGTCAAGATCATCTGCTTGATACGCTGCATTAGAAGTGGAAACGACTGCAATGCCTTCAGTATCTGCTGCCCCTGGGTCTGCAAGAAATGCTAACTCCTCTGAATCCAAAATCTTTCCCTTAGACTGAGCATCAACCAAATACATTTTCTCACGAAACCACGCTTCATCCCTTCTCCTTTTCGGATGAGTGCATTGCCTAGCCATATGACCTTGTCCTCGGTAATTGTAGCAAGTCACAACCTTTTGAGGACCAATGGGGCTTCCGTTTCCATTAGCTTGAGAATTCACAGCTTGAGCATTCACAGTCCTTGTAGGAGGTCCATATGAATTTTGCCTTCCCTGAATAGGTTGCACTGTTACTTGACCATCTTGAACAGTAGCTTGTTGTCGAGGATTTGAAGAGGTGCGGAGTTGATTGTTTGTTGGTGGAAATCCTCTAGTTGCAACAAGTTTTGACAAGTAGGCAGTGAGATGGTTTAGAACATCAGCTGGCATATCATTTGGAGTAAAGACCGGTGCTTGGATTGGTGGAAGTTCATTAGAGTAGAAGGCTTGTGCTGGTTGAGCTTCAATTGGAAAGTATCCTTGCTGAGGAGTATAGCCCATTGGAGAAGTTGATATGGTGGTTGCTGTGGAATAGATTGTTGATGAACACTTTGTTGAAATGCTTGTTATGGCATCATTGGTGGTTGATAAGATGGTTGTTGTGGTTGCTGATAGGTGTGTGGTGGTGGTTGCTGCAAGTATGATGATTGTTGATAAGTATAAGCCATGTTTTGTTGAGAAGCATACATGGCAAGTGGATCATGAAATTGAGGTTTAGACAACCGAGCCTCGATCACATGGCATTCGTGTTGTTGAAGAAAAGCTTGAAGTTGATCCACATTGGTGTTATGCAAGTCCTTAGCCAATTTAACATCCGTCAAGTACTTTTTCCATTCTGAAGGAAGAGTGTTCAAATACTTGGTGTTCAATTGAAACGTAGGAATTTCCATGCCATAGATATTTAGCTCATTCAACAATAGGGTAAATCTTAGATAGTAGTCATTGAGAGTCTCCCCTGGCACATAGGCAAACTTATCAAAAGTATCATAAAGCTTACACTCTCGTTCTTGTTTAGTTAACGAGGTGCCTTGCATTAGAACACGAATTCTATCCCATAACTCTTTGGCAACTTTATGTTTGCTGACGAGTTTGTAGACATCTAGAGGAAGGGCTTGGAGAATGATGTTTGTAGCATACTTATCACATTTGTCTTGAATCTTCATATCTCTAGTAAATTCACCCGTTGTGCGAGGACGAGTAGTTGTACCTTCCGTCACTGTACCATAATCTAATGGTCCATTGAGCACCGATGCCCAAATGAGATGTCCATTCTCTTTGTTCAACATGTAAAGTTCCATTCAGGAAGTCCAATCCTCGTACATATATTTTTCCAACATTGGTGGACGATTATTCGTACCCGAGAGGATGGACTTATCCGTAAGAGATATGTACTCCATTTCGATAAGTTAAGATTTACAAATAATGGTCGAACAATGAGAGAAAGTAAATTTGTTTGTTGTAGTGTGTTAAATCCGAGAAATGATGTTGAAAACCCCTAAATTATGTTCTCGATAAACCAAAAATTCCAAGTCAAAATTACACACGTTCGAAATTTTTTAAGGAATAATTTTTGGATCGACGGAATATTGATCGGAATAAACCCTGTCGGAATACCCTTGTCGGAATAACCTTGTCGGAATAAACCCTATCGGAATACCCTTGTCGGAATAACCTTGTCGGAATAAACCCTATCAGGATACCCTTGTCGGAATAACCTTGTCGGAATAAACCCTATCGGAATACCCTTGTCGGAATAACCTTGTAGGAATAAACCCTATCGGAATTCTCCTAGTCGGAATGTCCCTAATCGGAATGTCCCTAATCGGAATGTCCCAATCGGAATGTCCCAAATTGGAATGTCCCAAATCGGAATGTCCCAAATCGGAATGTCCCTAATCGGAATGTCCCAAATCGGAATACCCAAATCGGAATACTCAAATCGGAATGCAATCGGAATCCCTTCGTCGGAATGTGATCGGAAACCTTAAACCCTTTTCCGATGACACAGATCGGAATAACTATTATACTCCTTAAACCCTTTTCCGATGACCCTGATCGGAATATATCCCACTTTTCTCGGACAAAACTCAACCAGTTCGAGATTTTAAGCCAAAAAATGATCAAAACACCCAAAAATTTTGTGTTTTTAGCCAAAGTAACTATACCAAATCTCTACCACAACTATGTAGAAGATTTGTATCAAGAAAAAGCCATAAAAAACACACAAAAAAATTTGGTTCGTGTAAAATGGATCAAAATAGGCGTATGAATCAAGAACACAAACACATAAACAATACAATCATCCCATGGCTCTTGATACCATTTGTAGGATATGTAAATCTTGCTTATGTTTTAGAGAGAGAAAGATAGATGATTTCACACTTCTAGAGAGAGAAAGTTTAAGAACTATGTGTTATTTGAAAATGAAATCACCACCCTCTCCATCTAAGGAGAGGGTTTATATACCCAAGCCTTATGATGGGATTGGGTTTACAATATTGGGCCAGCCTACACATGTTGTAGGCTAGGCTTGGCCTTGTTTGTTTAATAAAGATATCTAGACTACGAGCTACTACTTAATATATTGTCGGAGTGACCGAATCTTCCTAAATACATAAAAACGTATTTCCAACAGTTTAAATTTGTGCTAGAGTGCGGGTACTTGGAGAAGCTTGTTCAGGTGAGTTTCATAGTCCCATGTCTTTGTAATGATTTTGACTTCCAGATGGGATGGAAGAGACACTGTGTGGTTTTGTAACTAATGCTGTGAATGTTTTTATGGTTTGTGATGGACTTGTGTGTACACTTATGTGATTAACTGCTATGTGATTCTTGATTGTTATTGTGGTTTGACTTGGTACCAAGGGGATGTGGACAAGGCGGGGACTTGGGATTGGTTCATAGGTGTATGGGCGCCTATGGGACCATAGTTATTGGTAAGGCTTAGAGTCTTGGAACTTGTGGTTATTGGTAAGGCTTGGAGCCTTGGATTTGTGGTGATTGGTTAATCTTGAATGCTAGTTTTTAATATATAATTGTAGCACATTGTCCATATGTTCTTTTGTTAATGGTTGTTATTCACAGCTTATAACTTATGTGGCGTTGGAGTCTAAACCTATGACTCTCACCAACTTTATGTTGACGTGTTTTAGTGTTTCTTTCAGGTGAGAATGTGGTTAAGCGTGAGAATAAGAGTGGCTAGCTGGAAGGCTTGGGATTGCATTTGGAGGAACCCTCTTTCCTCTTAGTCTTTATTTATGTTTGAATAAGTGATACTTTGTAGACGCCTATATGTTTTTTATTTGTTAATTATATGTCTTTGGTAAGACACCTCCTACTTACCTAGACGCCTGCATTGTTTGAAATATCTTCATGACATTGTGTCACCATTTATGATATTTCCATTTCATTTAGTTATCTCTATAGACACGCTATTGTTGTGATGATATACATACGTCGCGTCCCATATTCCGCCATGGTGGGATGTGACAGAATGGTATCAGAGACAATGGTTATAAAGAATTAGGTTGCCTAGCCTAGTCTATAGCTTAAGGATCCCTTCATATAGGCGTCAGAGGATTACGTGTGGTCTTGATTGTATTTTCCTAAATTTTATTTTTTGTGAATTTTGACTAGTATGAGTTGAACTGTAGTTGCCCATACTTAGTCACCTGTTAATTTCTGTTTTGCTTTTGATATATAAATTACTTTCACCATAGTAAGTTATTTGTTGTACCTAATGTATAGTATTTTTCTTTTGATGTTTAAGTCATGTTCCTTAAGAATCTTGTGGTGATTCGAGTTACTAGGAGTAGGTGGATATGAAGGAATTTAAGTTGTTTCTACTCTTATGGGCGACATGACTTATAACTGATTATGATGTTGTGTTGGAGTTTGTCTATGTTGTTTTAGCTAGACTATGGATTTATGTATTCCAAGAGTTTGACTATATTATTTTTTATAGATGGAGTTTTGGACCTTATTGTTTATGTAGTTATGAGCTTATGTGAGTAGATGGATAATACTTGAATTTTTGCAAATCCTTTTGTGTCTATTTTTCGTTCCACAAATCGACTCGAATTGATTTCCGATTAAAACGTAAGATTACTTGTTTTTGGTGTCTAAAAACGTTTTGTATTTTAAACTAATTAAAAACTATTTAAAATTTAAATCTAAATTTAATTAAAACTATTTTAAAACTTAAACAAAATTAAAACTTATTTTAAAATAAACTTTAAATCTAAATCTAAATCTAATTTTAATAAGACTAAATAAAAACTTTTAATCAAAACTATTTTTTAAACTAAATCTATATTGAAAACTATTTTTTTTAAACTAATTTTGAAATTAAACGAAATATTTTGAAAACTATTTTTTTTATCTATTTATTTTTTATAAAAAAAACTGAATTAAAGAAAATAATTAAGAAAAGCTTTTAATTAAAATTAAAATAAAACTTAAAAACTTGTTTTAGAACTACATTAAATAAAGATGCCAGTAAAGTAAACCTATATTAATTCAGAGATGAGTACACATACATAAGAAAAGGTTTAGCACAAATGGTTAAGTCGTTTGGTCCCTGAACAGGAGGTCCAGGGTTCGACCCTAAGCAAAGACGATTTTTTTTGCTATATTAATTTCTTTTGGAACTTTTAAACATACAAATCAAGTATGTCTGTAGTATTATTACAGCAAAATCAACACTATGAATTAGACCAAATAAGCAAACAGTCGAGATAAATAAGCAAATAAATACACTAAGTAAGCATAATAAAACTGAAATCAAAAAGCTGATAAGCAGCTATATCCAAAATAAGCAATAAGCAAAACGAAATCAAGTAAGCAGTTCAATCATAAGCTAAAATAAGCAGACCTAAACAACTCGAAATCCAAACAAACCAAAACCAGCTAGCAACTATAAGCAGATTTAACTCCTACACAAACTGAATAAACTAAAACAAATCTGAAACAAAGTAGACAGATAAAACTTAGCAGATTAAAAACCGAACAAACTAACTATTAAATAGCAAATCAGATATAAGCTGAAATAAACGAATCCTACGCAACAAAAGCAGATCTAAACATAGATATAAAGCAAGCTGATTCAACTTAAACAAATAAACACAAAAGCAAGTTATATAAACTCAGAAACTAAACAAACAGATATGCGGATATAAAACATAACAAATATCAATTAACTCTTATAAAATCTAAATCTAGAAAAAAATAAAAGAGAAGATGATGAACCTGACGACGAAACCTTTGGGACGTAGGTGGGCGCTGAACCCCCTATGAACCGAAACCGAAACCAAACATCACCAGGACATCATCAACGAACCAAACGACTAATCCTTCGAAACAGCTGTACCAAAATAATTTCCTCGAACAAGAAAATTCTTCCCAAAAGAACAGTAACTTTATATCTTCCCAGTGGGGAAAGATTTAATTCCACTTTCTTTTATATTTTTTTATATTAATAATATTACGAACAGTAAATAAAAAAATAGATCAAAGATTGAGATTAGACTTGACAGGAATTAAAATGAGAGACGAATGAAATAAAATAAACTTTTCATTAACTATAAAAAATCACATTAACTGAAAATAAAAAAACAATATTAAATCTAAACTAATTTTGCAGAAAATTAAACTAATTTAATCCTACTCCTAATTAATTAAAAAAAACAGAAAAATAAAGAAAAATGAAACATATATATATCTGATTATCCTCCACTATTTATAGATGAACAAGGAGCCTTTGGGGTCTTCATTCTCTCTCCAAGGGTTTCTCTCTCAACCGTTTGATCTAGCTTGAAAAGAAAGCCAAAAATGAACCATTGGATCTTTTGTTTCTCTTTCTTCACACGGATTGCCACGTTGGATTTAAGGATGAGGACTACTTTGGTGTTTGCTCCGAAAAATTGGGGGTTTTATTAAGATTTGTGTGAATTAACGATTGAGGTTAAAACCCCCAATTTTCACTGAATGATTTTGGTGATGGGGTGATCTAGGGTTTGGTATTTGTGGTAAAAAGAGGCTGTATTTTTGGGAGAGAAGAAAAACAGTAAATGAGTTTTTCTTGGATGTATCGAAGAGAAGTGGGGTGAGTAGGGTAATTATTTATTTGTGGGGTGAATAAAAGTGTTTTATTAAGTGGGGTGGGATAAGTTGGGATATGTATAACACGTGTGAAATGGGTAGGTGTATGGGGTGAATGATTGTTTATGTGTTTGACCAGACGTGTGTGTGAGGTAGATTGACCAGGTTTGACCAAGCATTTACAAAGTGAATACTCACTTAACTGATTCGTCCCTTTTTTTTAAATTTTTTTTAAAATTTTATTATTTTAATACTCACTTAACTGATCCGTTCTTTTTTTGTCCATCAAATGGGCTTGGCCTAGATTTTCTTTAATCCGTCCCACTTGATTTGTAATTGGGCTATATGGGGCCTTTTGATCCAACATTGAAAATTAACCAAGTTCTTAAATGACTTGTAGGCCCAATAAGTAAATATGGGACCCGCTTTGCTCGAATATCTTCAAAAAGATTTAATCCGCTAAAAACGATCTTGATTTCGGCTTCTTTGATCATTTCTTCAAAACCGTGTCGGTTTAGCCGGTTTTTGTAAACTTGGGCACACTTTTGGTCTTTGACTTTGTCTTCGTCTCTTTTTGGACTTTTCTTCAACATTTGACCGTGAAATCCCGTGTTTTCTCTTCTTTTGATCATTTGTACCTATTTAACACAAAAACACAAAACCATGCGTAATTCTGACTTTTATGACATTAAACACATGATTAGGTCTTGTTTTTCCTTAATTTTAGTTGCAAAAGGATAAGTGTTTACACACTTATTAATGGATTTATGTGTTATATGTTGTATTGATTCTTATAAGTGTCATCATAGGAGGGAGTGTATTGAGGAAAGGTTAATTGTATAAGTATGGTGGCCAACATAGTTATACAAGTACCACAACTTCAATGGGTTCTCAAGTAGGATTGCATGAAAGAGGGTTAGTAAATGCTTGTATATGATGAGATGTGGATTTTTTGGTATATGTATAATATATGGGTTTATGTAACGGTTGTCTACCATATGGCTATTTTTTAGTGTGTTATATGTTTTGGGTTATACTCATGTTGTGTGATTATGAGGTCACACGATATGGACTAGTTTTAGTGATGGGTTTTATGCCTTGTGGTAAGATGGTGATTACTCGTATGGAAAAACAAGTGTATGACGCGATTGATTGATCTGACATGTATGGTAACGAGTATGTTTTGGGTGATTTAATAGGTATATATATGCGGATGTATATATACTAGTATGTCTTAAGTTATGATATATGGTCATTCAGTAGTTATTATAACTTTAACGTACCTTGTGTTTGCTCGTGTTTTATGGTGATGGATTTTGATGGAGTTCCAACGACGTCTTGAGTCTTTTGATGTGTGTCTACATTCGGGTATGTATTTTAGTTAATGAGAACTACTAAATTTTCTTACAAATAAGTGTGGCTAATTATAGGAAAACGGTTTTGAAAATAATTTGTAAGTGTATGGTATGATATCGTGACTTACATATTTTATTTTATTTTAGGTTTGTGGTAGTAAGCTATAAAAAATATGTCTTGAAAATAATTAGATTAGTTTTCTATGTAACATGTGATAATACATTTTAAAGGGGTAAAGAAATTTTACAAAAATTTCTTAAGTGGAGTTAAAATTTTAGAAGTATTTAACTAGACGGAAAGAGTAAAAAGGGAGATTTTATTATAGTAATGATAATAATAACACCACACCTTGTAAACGTGTAGTAGTTTAGTTATAACCAGCCTAAATGGATTTTATAAAATAATAATAATAATAATATAGAAAAAACACTGTATTTTATAAAGATGTATTGGTTTCATAATAACAAGTGAAATAAGTTTAATATGGGTAAACAAGATAATGGTTAGAATAAGATTGTAGTATACTAACTAGTTGATATCTTTGATAAAATAATGAAGATAAAAGATGAGTTTATTGTTCAAAACGATTATGATTGATTTTAGTAGTATTGAAGTTTGGTTCTTATGAGGAGTAACTAAATGGGGCGAAAATTTAAAATTTTCCAAGATATTGAAATTTGATAATACTAACGTGAAGAGTCTAATTTTTCGTTGTTGACACACTCCATTGAATCTTTTGGATTACATTGTTTCGTTTTCAGTTGTATTGGCTAGGGTTCATTATAGTTGATCTTTTGGTTTACCCTATATTTTATTTTGGGACACGATTGTTTGGAATTATTTTGGTACACGTCATTGTTGATTTAGTTATGCGGTTGTGGGAACGTTAGGATGAGAGGATAGAGTTAGGTAGTATTACTTATGGTTAGATATTAGAATGGAGAGATGTATTTTGTTTTAAAGGTTGTGTTGAAGGAATGATTAAGATTTGTGGAGTTTTGAAACTTAGATTGGTTACGGAAGGGAGTAAGTAAAGTTAGTTGACTGGTCGTGGGAACGAGATGTCATGCTATGAGAAGTTGGTTGAAGTACCATTAGAGATTGATGAAAGTACTAGTGGATGTGAGGGTAGAGTAGAAAGTTTATACTAATGGAAAGATTGGGCAAATAACACGCAAGGGAATTAGTATAGTTATGGAGGCGAGGTAGTAGTAGACACGTGAAGGAAAACATGGATGTGAAAGAATGATTGGTAGGAGCATGATTAATGGTGATTACAACAAGTAAGGAAGAGTGAGCCATTGAGGGGTTGAAGTACCTTTAGAAATATTATGGTAGATGAGTTGAAGTTAGAGGCTACTGGGTAGTGTGAAGTTCCTAGGTAACATCATAGAGATGAGAAGGAGTGCGTGAAGAGCTACATCGTGAATCAAGGAGCTGAAAGGACTACGTGTCGGCTGCTAGAAGGAAGCAAGAGATTTCAAAAGAGTCACAGAAGTTGCAAGGACTGGAAAGGTGACAAGCACTATGATGGGAATCTCCGTATGGTTCGTGACGAAGAAGGACAGATCGAGTACCGGATTAGAGTTACAAAGAGCTGAACTAGTGGATCGTGATGAATTGAATACATAACATGGGATATTAAGAACTCGTGGAGGTAACAAGGGGAGTCGAGTGACTACGTGGATAAAATTTTTGTGGCAATCAATATCGAGGGATGAGTAGTGAAGCTGAGCTGAATAAGTTCATGGAGAAGTGATTGGAGAGTCGGTTTTGTGAAGGTGTTATGAAAGATCTTTGGAAGAGACAGTTATGCATTATCCAATGCACTGGCGATTTCAATAGATTTGATTAATGAAGTATGGAATTTCTGTTGGACGGGATAGTGTAGGAATTAGGGAGAACCATGGAAGGAGAGAACCAAGTATTCCTAGAAGATGATGATTGAAAGTACCATGTTGGGTGCAAGATCAAAATGGAAGTATGAGATTTGAATAAGAATTTAAAATATGGCTTAGTTTAGACAAATGGAAACTAATATGGGTATAAGATGAGAGTGTGATCCGCATGGGATCACATAAAAATCTAGTCTGACCCTATTAGGAGGGAGTAGGGGAACTGATCGTGAAGAAAAACAAGTGAAGCTACTTGGAAAAATTTTGAGGTATAGATGACTTGAAAGACGGGAAGCATAACATCGTGATGTATCTCATGAGCTGAGGAAAAAGAAGGAAGTGTGGATAGATGCGAATCATGGATGAAATAGGTCGAGATAGGAACCGAAGGTAAAACTTTGGTATAGCCTAATGAGTAGACTAAGGCACTAAGCATGCTAATATTGTTTTAGTGTGGAAAGGAAATGGTACTAACCTATATTGTTTGATTGGAAGGCTTAGTATCGATATCGAATTGTTGAGGAGTTATAGATGTGATGTGTCATTAGAGATGAAGGGCTTGGTCTAACTGAGAGAAGATGAGAAGCACTATGACCTTGAAGGTAAGGCATTGTGTAGGTATAAAGGAAGTGTTGAGTATTAGGGGAAAAAATCATTTATGGAGAAAAGTGAGAAAGAAGTGTATAGGTGCTACTAATGATCTATCCAAATTTTATGGAAGTAGTTGTAGCATGGGTTTGGATGGCAGTTGATAGACTAACTGAGATAACCATCCTTTTGGTGATGTGTATAGATCATAAGTTGATTTGGATTGGAAGAGCCTCGTTGTGATAAACGAATCAATATGTGAAATATCGTCATAGGTCACTTGTGTAAGGGAATTGAAATTTTTAAGTAGTTTGCGGTATGGACTAAAAGGAGTTGATGAACATGATTGGATATAAGTATATACAGCTAATTGGAAAATGATGGACGAAGTGGGAAATTAATACAAGTATAGGAGTCGTGTTGAGAGCTTGAGTGACTGATTTAGAGGGATGTGGGAAACTCGTTAGCGATGTCTGAGTTTTCATGTAATGATAGTTATCATACTAGAAGTCGATGAATGCCATTTGAGGCACTATATGGAAGGATAGGGTGAGTTGTCCTTATGGTGGACTAAAATTCGTGAAAGAGACTACTAATGTGGAAATGGTGTTTGTGGAAAGGATGAGAGTAACAAGAGATATATGTTGAAAAAGAGAAAATCGCTAGAGTTTAGTGACAAAGTTATGTAGGAAGTTTCACCTATAGTAATGGGTGGCATGTTTTGGTAAAAGGGAAAAGTTGATGACGAGTTTTGTAGGTCCATTTATGATATTTGGAAAGATTGGACCAGTATCTTATGGGTATAGAATTACCTGGGGGAATTGAATGGTATACATGATATATTTCATGTATTAAGTTTGGTAAATGTTGTTTGAGAATGCATATTTTCATGTACGGTTATTCGGGATTTATGTTAATAAGAGTCTTCGTTCTATCAAAGAGTCATTTGTGAGATTTATTGGTTGTGAGGTCAAGAGTTTGAGAATGAATTTAAATATTGTTAGTTAGTATATGTGGTATATGAGTCATGAACTAAGGTACACATGAAAATGAGAAGAGTTCATTTTGAACAAGTATCCTCATGTGATTTGTTGTTTGTGTGTTTGATCCTAAGGAGTAAATCTCGGGAAGAGATTTCTATTAGGAGGGAGTGATGTGACAACCGCAGTTTTGAGGTTCGTCACTTAGTTTTATTTTGTGCAAGTTACATGTCTTTACGTGTTTATGTGCTAATTGGTGTGTATAGGTTGTGGTTTGGATATCATTTCGGGTAGGGGGTACCTTGTGAGTGAAACGATGTGTGATGATTTCATGTTCATGAGCTCACAATGTAGTGACTATGAAATGAGATGGTGTTGTTTAATGGTTTTATGTGTACGTATATGTATTATAGTAAATCGTATTTTCACGATTTAGGGTTTAACATTTTGAGCTCTCGGATAAGGTAATTAGTGACGGGAATATTTTTCGGGATGGTTTTAAGTCATTTAGGACTTAGTTATATAGTTTATTTCATATTTCAAGAGCTTTTATAAAAATATATATTTTTACGTCTTTTACGGTATACGCGTAAATTTGACTAGTTTTGCGGTTTTGAGGTTTCGGAGGCTTTAGGAGCTGAAATAAATTAAGAAAAATTAAGGTAATATTAATAAGATATTAATTAACAATATAATTTAAAGAAACGAAATTTAGGGGGGTATTGGTCGGTTATGTGACGCAAGAAAGGGAAAAGAAAAAAAGGAAAAAATAAAAAAGGAAACAAGGCTTTTATTATTGGGTTAGGATTCTTTAGTTTAACCATATAATATTTTAATTAAACCAAAACACTTCATAATCCTTGGAGAAAAAAAACACACGATGGTTCATCAATGGAGTTTATGGTTCTCATAAAAAAAATTTCTTTCATTAGTTCTAAGGTAAAAACCTTCAATCTCTTAATAATTAAATTGTTTTTAATTAATTCTTAATCAATAGATGATGGATCTTGGGTTAGGATAATCTTAAGTTCTGTATTTTAAAGATATAAACATGATTAGTTTAATTAAGATTAATAATCATACATGTTATGGGTGATTAATTAGACAAGTAGGGTTAAATTCGTTTTTAAAAATTGGGCAGAATTTTAGGTCACTTGTTTTGATCATATCTAGAGTTCTACAAACTTTTAAATTTCAATCTTGTAGTCCCTGGAAAGGTAATTGAATTGGCTTTCAAATGCAAGAAACGAGAACTGAATTAGAGGTCGGGAAGTGGGTAAAAAACAGGTTACAACAGTCGGAGGTCAAAACTGTTTTGAAATTAGTCGAGTTTAATTTAATGTTTTAAGGTGGTTAGGGTACTTAGGAGTACAATTGGACTTTCAAACGAACATAAGAGTTAGTTTATATGTTATAAGATATCTGAAAGAGGGCTAATCAAATGGGTTAGGGTAAGATCCTCTGATCATAACAAACTTTTTATATGTTCAAAATCAGTAAATTCTGGATAGGTAAAAGTATATATATATATATATATATATATATATATATATATATATATATATATATATATATATATATATATATATATATATATATATATATATCAAAAACCCTTATATAAGAAGGATGGTGAAACAATGCCTTAAATACAAAATTCTATGAAAATGACACATGTAATTCATTAAAAGGTTTCCATAAAATGCTTCAAAAAGAAAATAGGAATTACAAATGATGACTTAAATACAAAATTCTATAGAAATATATAAGGAAGGATGGTGAAACAATGTCTTAAATACAAAATTCTATAAAATGACACATGTAATTCATTAAAGGGTTTCCATATATTGCTTGAAAAAAGAAATAGCAATTACAAATGATGCCATATATATATATATATATATATATATATATATATATATATATATATATATATATATATATATATATATATATATATATATATATATATATATATATATATATATATATATATATATATATATATATATATATATATATATATATATATATATATATATATATATATATATATATATATATATATGGAGGCCTTAATAGTAGATTTAAGGTTGCGGCCAAAGGGGAGAGTTAGATAACACATGTAAGGGCATAGGGTTTCTTTTATAGGGCATGTTATTTTGGTTAAGGGGGTGTTCGACCAATAGTTTGAAGTATGAAAAACGGAACTGTTTGGGGTTAAATGTTAACGGGACGAGTTATGAACTAAACTAAGTTAAGGGCTTTATATAGGGGTGTAATGAGATTCATATGGCATATAAATAGGGTTAAGTTTTAGGAGAAGGTTAGATATACATCATAGATCGATGAGCCATTTTGGTATGTGGTTCATGTCTTGATTGTATACGTTTGTGTGTTTAGATTCGTGCTAGAGCGCGGGTACTTGGAGAAGCTTGTTCAGGTGAGTTTCATAGTCCCATGTCTTTGTAATGATTTTGACTTCCAGATGGGATGGAAGAGACACCGTGTGGTTTTGTAACTAATGTTGTGAATATTTTTATGGTTTGTGATGGTCTTGATTGTTATTATAGTTTGACTTGGTACCAAGGGGATGTTGATAAGGTGGGGCCTTAGGATTGGTTCATAGGTGTATTGGCTCCTATGGGACCATGGTTATTGGTAAGGCTTGGAGCCTTGGAATTCGTGGTTATTGGTAAGGCTTGGAGCCTTGGATTTGTGGTGACTGGTTAATTTTGAATGCTAGTTGTTAATACATAATTGTAGCACATTGTACATACGTTCTTTTGTTAATGGTTGTTATTCACAGCTTATAACTGATTTGGCTTTGGAGTCTAAACCTATGACTCTCACCAACTTTATGTTGACGTGTTTTAGTGTCTCTTTTAGGTGAGAATGTGGTTAAGCGTGAGAATAGGAATAGCTAGCTGGAAAGCTTAGGATTGCATTTGGAGGAACCCCCTTTCCTCTTATTCTTTATTTATGTTTGAATAAGTGATACTTTGTAGACACTTATATGTTTGTTATTTGTTAATTGTATGTTTTTGGTAAAAGGTAGACTTGTTACCTACTTACCTAGACGCCCACATTGTTTGAGATATCTTCATGACATTGTGTCATCATTTATGATATTTCCATTTCATTTAGTTATATCTATAGACACGCTATTGTTGTCATGATATCCATACGTCGCGCCTCATATTCCGTCATGATGGGGTGTGACAGTTATCAAATCCCCTCACACTTAAACTTTGCTTGCCCTCAAGCAAAAAAGAAAATAAAATAAAATCCAAAGGTACACGTGTTTTTAAAAATTCGATGCAAGTCTACCAAGTACGTGTATAAGATAGGACTCATCAATTTAAGTTTTTAGGATGAAAAATTAAGATATAAAGACAATACCCATAAAAGTCGAAAAAGTATTTTATTGCTAACAAATACTACACTAGCTATATCTAGTGATATATATATATATATATATATATATATATATATATATATATATATATATATATATATATATATATATATATATATATATATATATATATATATATATATATATATATATATATATATATATATATATATATATATATATATATATATATATATATATATATATATATATATATATATATATATATATATATATATATATATATATATATATATATATATATATATATATATATATATATATATATATATATATATATATATATATATATATACATCTTTATATTATATATATTTATAATTATAACTTGATACCACACCCCTAATCCCAGTCATATGTGACATGGCACCTCTAGACCAGTAGCATTTGTTTTTTGCCTAAAAAATCTCAAAAAAAATCTGAAAGTCGCTACTTTAAAACGCAATATCGTAAAAAGCGGCTTTTTCCAGTCGTGGGTATATATTATACTTTAAGCTCGGTTTGTTTCATTCTTCTAGCCAAAGACGGGGAAAAAACACACACAAAAGCCTAAAAACTCTAAGCAGCCATCACGTCTAAAAAAAACTTCCCAATCATAATCATAATCATATCTCTAATCATATCATAATCATGATCATATCTCTATATTATATATAATCATTCATAATCATAATCTCCTTTTTCATAATCATAATCCTAGGCACGGCCATGAAAGACCCTTATCTCCTTCTTTATAATCATAATCACTGGGGTTGATTGCTCAACCGGTGAGTTTGAACTGAAAGAGTGTTGCCTATTCCTAATATTCTAATTTTTCGTATATGATTTTGTGTTGTTTGCAGCTTTTGTGATGATGTTGTGTTAATGTATTTATGAGATCTAATTTTTTGAAATATTTCAAAGTCTGTTCGAGTGTGATTTCTTCTTCCTCAAAGAGATCATAGAGAAGGATTAGCAATAAGATTCGTTTACGAGAGTTCGGATTCATCCTAAAAACCCTTTAGTCTTTTCTTTTATTACAGGATTTTAGTTAAGACGAAACTAACCACAATCTTCCCCTTTTACAGGTTGGTCACCTTCCAGTTCAGAAACTTTTAGTGCGCTTTTGTTAGACTAATATGATTTAGGATTTTTGATTTTGTTGTTAGTAGTTTGTTTAGGTTAGTAAAATAGATAGTGATGTCGCTGCTAGGAGGTAGATCAGAAACCTAATTTGTATTTGCGTTATGTGTCTATGTTTTGATTGGTTTTTTCGCTTGATTGTTTTGGTTAAATGGATTTATAAATTCCGAGTTCAAACCCTTTTGTGGCTATTGTTAGGTGCTGTTAGTCGTTCATTCTCTAAAGGTGTTGGACGATCACCCATAGAGAATCTCAACTGACGACGCAGAGGAATTTGCTTACATTTGAATATCTTGTTTTGCTTCTTCAGTTATACATGATAAGTAAGTTTGTTATGATTGTTTGTTAAATGAAAAATGTGACAGTGTGCTTGCAGAATGTGTCGATCAGTAGTTGCGTAGATACTTAAAACTAACGCAATCCATGTTTGATTAGATGCTTAACGCTAATAAATTAGTTTTATATTGTTTGCATTAGTCAGTCTCTACTCCGGATGTGCTATTCGTAGCTGCAATAAAAGATGTAAATGCGTCTTACATTTCATCTATATTTCTAACGTATTCAATTGAAATTTTGAAAAGCGAGAACCTTGAAGATTTGTATTTGTCTCACGTGTCATTGATTTTCCAGAGAGCGGTCAGCGATAGATAATCCCACGTTCTCTTCTGATTTTCTATAATCTACAATTTGGCATGATGATGAAATATGATTGTTTTACTCATCATGTTATAGGTTTGTTCAGTGGTGTTGGTGTCACTAAAAATATTGGTGATTTATTTGATTATCTAGAGTTTATAATCGATTCGTTAACGTGCTCTGTAGAAACTAGAAGGGGGTTGAATAGTTTCTAGTTCATTTTCAAAACATTTCGGCTCAATCTACTGCCTGCGGTTCCTTATCTCTGCCCGCGGTTCCTTATTGATAAGGAACCGCCGGTCCAATAACGAACCGCCGACAGTGGACGTAGCAACATTGTTAATTTGAAACCTTAACAATCCTTTGTATCAAATTCCTTATCAATCTTGACTAGATGTGAGATGTGTTTGACTGAGAGATAAATACTACAAGTAAGAAAACACACAAGCACATCAAATCAAGAGTACATCAAGCAATAGTCTAAACACTAAGCACACACGTACTAAGCACAAGCTTTTCCGCAACTAGGATGTTTAGACTAAGTGATGTACACTTGACCATAATCTAAACATGAAGCACACACGTACTTAGCCATAGCTTTTCCGCAACTTAGATGTTTAGATTATGTGATGCACACAAAGACACACAACACAAGTATGCAATTATAAATACAACTACAAAGGTAAAGACATAAATGTAAATGAAAGTACCGACACGATGATTTATAGTGGTTCGGTCACGAAGCTCCTCTTCGCCCTACTCCACTCCTCGAGTACACCTTTCTCGAGAGTTACTTCACTAGTCAACAAACTCCTTAAGGTGGAGAAACCATACACAATGTCGCTTATCCAATTTCCGACTCTAAGCTAAAAGTCGAGTCCTAATCTTAGGTAGGACCAATCTACACAACGTCGCCCACTTCACCATTTAACGACACAAGGCTAGATGTCGAGTTCTAATCGAAAGCTAGAACCAATCTTCACGACTCTTCACTTTGAAGCTAAGTGAGAACTTCACACAACACAACAACTAATCACTTTAAAGCTTAGTGAGAACTCACAAGACACAACCACATCACTTTAGAGTTTAGTGAGAACTACCTAGACACAACCACATCACTTTAGAGTTTAGTGAGAACTACCTAGACACAACCACATCACTTTAGAGTTTAGTGAGAACTACCAAGACACAACCTAATCTACCCACTAGTTATGTTTTATGGCCCAACATAACAAACCTTGTGTTTTATGGCCTAAACACATAAACCATATAGATCTAAGCACACATCACTTAGATCTATAACTCTAACACTATATCCAAGTACTAACAAGACTTGGATCTACACAACTAACACCTAATCTAAGGATACCCATCACTTGGATATTCTACCCTTACAAACACATCCAAGTGTACCCAACACTTGGATCTTCTACATATACATAGTAGGAAGACTAAAAACATAACTTAGATCTATATAAGGAAAGATCTTCATCATGTAGTGAACCCAACCCATCATGGTAATGATAGAGTTCTTCTCTTTGCACTTGAGAGGATGAGGAGATTGAAGATTGAATCACATCTTAAACAAGATTAATCAAAACTAACTAATCAAGGATCTAAGATGGTTTTTTTTAAAGAAACTGTGCAAAAAGGGTTAAAAGAAAACCTGGAAATGATCCACTATTTATAGGACAACGTTGCAACGGTCAAAAAGACCCACGGCTCCTTATCTCTACCCGCGGTACCTTATCAATAAGGAACCGCGGGTTCCTTTAAGGAACCTCCGCGTCGGAGTCCGTGCAAATTTGTCCTTTAGTGGGGATATGCCATCTAGGTAGTTTATACCCTCAAAGGATATTCTTTTGGCATATGGAATATGCCAAATTCAAATTTCCATTTTCTTTTTAATAAAACATTTTCTTAAAAATAAAGTTAATTAAAATCTTTTGTCACATTTGATTAAAATGTGAGTTTTAAGAAAATATTAATCCTTGATCACTTAGTTAGGTTAATGACATGTTTGTACATACCTTGAGTGATTCATGCCGAATGCGGTCTTGGAGGTGTCGAGAGAAGTATACAAATGTATTCTTGAGTGATTACGAGTACCTTAACATTTTACATAATGTATTGCGAATTATACGTTTGTCGTCAACAAAACACAAAGAGATTATATCGACAAAGCATCGTAATGTTTGCACTAACAATCTCCCCCTTTTTGATGATGACAAACAAGTAAACCGCAACACATATTAAAATGCATAAGTTACTCGTTTACACTTACTTCTCCCCCTTTTGTCGAATCAAAAAGGTAGTCAACGTCTTGAAGAAGAGAAGAATCAACGTCGAGAGAGCACACGTCCAAAGTGATAGTCATCGATCACACGAGCTTGCATCCGAAAGGTAGTCTTCATTTGTAGAAGAGGAGGATTGACTTTGAGAGAACATGCATCCAAAAATCTAATCATCCATTATGGTTGACGTTTGAGAGGCGAGAATCCAAACCATAAACCCATCATCCAAAGATATTGAGCTTGCGTCATCCTAGTGAAGTCTTCAATCACCATAGGTTAACCAACTCCAAGCATAATAATATGCTTATCTACCAGTGTCCAAAATGCATTACTTGCAAGATGTTCGATGAATGCAATTTGAGTGAGTCAACGATCGCAAATGTAGTGACTTGAACTCTTGTAAATGCTCCTCCTTGATATGAGCTCCCCCTTGCTTGAGACACCAACAAAGCAAGAATAGTGACGAGCTACAAAAATGGGTTAGAAGTGTCCTACAAAACAAGGTTAATAGACAAGAGCATATATAAAAAGAGGATGATAAACAAGTCGTTTGCACAAACAATGACAAGCATTGAAGAAAGAAGTGTGCACGCGATGCTATCAACCAAAAAGAAATAAATAAAGGAGAGGATCGTGACAAGATCAATTCACAATTGTTGGAATAGAGGTAGAAAAGAAACATCCAAGAATTTGAAGATATCATCTCAAGGGGTTAAAAACTTAGAATTGATGGAATCACCCATACCAATTGTAAATTTTAACCGCAATCAACTCTCAAAAAGAGGAACAAAAATATCTCAACCTAGAGACATTTTTGACCAAAAAAAATAAAGGAAAACCAAAAGCGGATAAATCGACGCTTTAAGAAAAATCGGGATATAGGACATTATAGGCAAAAATTCGTATGAATGTCGACACCAAATGGTGTTTAGCATACGATAAACTACATGCTCAAAGTTTCGTAGCTCTTCTCAATCATTATGGATATTCAAAGAACAATTACATGATGAGGAAAGGGTAAGGCTCGACTCAACTTAGTTTAGAAAGACTAGAAGAAAGAGAATCGACTTAGAAGAGCATGATTAAAATGAATTGAGAGAGACTCAACAAAGAAGTTAAGGATAACTTCACAAATTACCTTAGAAGGTGATAGTGAAATCTTGAAAGAAAATGAGAAAAGAAACTCAAAAGAAGCTCAAGAAGACATGAAAGAGTTAGTACAAAATCTAACACATAATCAAGTAAGCACAAAGGATAATTCATGCAATGCCTAATGAAGTCTACAATAAACCAATGTAGAGAAGGTGCGCAATTAACACATATGGCATGCAAGAAACATGATTACTTAAAAAGAAAGACTAAGTAAAACATGTTAGCACGTAGCATTTAAGGACATGCATGAGTTAGACACATCTAAGAGATATTATATCAGAATTGCTTGACAAAGACAAGACCTTTATAATAAGCATGCATTCATTAACTACTCAATTAAGCATATAGCATACGGATAAGCAAGAAGATATGTAAGCAAGTAGCATACAAGCAAGTCATCTATCTAGATATCACAAATCAAGCTACATGTAATGTAAATCTCCAAGAAGATTCCTAATTCTTATTAGTTTAAGAAAAGGACTCAAAATAAGAGAAAAGAAAGAAACATAATAACAACAAGGTCCAAGACTAAAAAAAATCATGTTGAAAAACATGAAGGGAAAAACAAGAGAATAAAGATCATACAAAGATGTATGAAACTCAAGCCTAAAACTTAAGCATAATTTTAATCCTAGTTACACTAGAAAACTAAGATTTGCTTAAATTGGATGTCTTAGCAATAAGCAATCCACATGCTTAAATGAAAGACAAGGGTGGTGGCGGAATTTGGTGGGGTGAAAGGTGAAGTCACCAAGGGTTCAACAAAGTCATTCACAATGGGAATGCTTTGCATGGGTGATGTGGGTGAGTTTGAAGGGGTAAAAGGTGAAGTCACCAAGGTATCAACAAAGTCATTCACAATGGGAATGCTTTGGATGGGTTGAGGTTGGGTAGTCACATCCAAGAGAGTACTTGGAGTGAAGGGTGAGGTTAGCTCATTCATTCTAGATTGGAATGAAGAGGAGGTAGAACCATGTGAATGGTTGGTACCATGGGTTGAGGTAGTCTTGCATGGAGCAAGAGGTGGTGAGGGTGATGAAGAGATGAGAATTGGAACAATCTCATTCTTGGGTGTGTGAAAGGGTGAAGAGTTAAGTTTGGGTAACTTAATCTTAATTTTGAGGTGCCTCTTTGAAGAGGAGGTTTTGGATGAATTGGAGGTTCTTGTAGAACATGGTAGTAATGGGTGGTTTAAGGGGTGAGGGGATGATCAAAACTAGTAAAGGGTTAAAAGGGGAAAGCCCAAGATATTTTGGGAGTGATCAAAGGTTTGAAACAAAGATTCCAAAGGGTGTTGGAACAATTGGGAAGTTTCAGAAAACCCGAATTTGAGAGCTTCTGCCCGTGGTTCTTTATCTTCACCGGCGGTTCCATATTGATATGGAGTCACGGTCTATTTAAAGAACCGCCTACAGAGGCTAGGTTTAGGTGGTGAAGGAGGATTTTCCAATTCAGCAAATCCTAATGTTCTAGTCTAACTTATCCTAAAGTCGTGCTTAAGAGCAATAAAAACTAGAACACACACAAAGGAAAGACACATAGGTTCAATTAGCACGTAAGAGGAAAGCTAAGAAAAACCTAATGGCTACAAAAGAAAAAGACTCCTAATTACATACAAAGTTCATCAAAGTAAACTATCATTAGTCATATATAGGAAGAGCCATTTAGCCAATTTAGAGAATGCGTATGAGACTATCACTAGAGGTGCTCATTTAAGGCTAAACACGACCATTTTTACGAGTTATACACCAACTCAACTTCCCACATGGAAGTAATTCAACCGTTAGGTCAAATTAAGATCCTAGTGCATAAATTCTCTAGTATTCATTCTCAAGTTAGACAAAATGTAATTCCAACATTTGCCTAATAAAGTTTAGCAAGGATGAAACTTGCATGGCGACACAATGCATGACCTAATAAGGGTTATGAATGCACCATTGCATATCTTGTCAAACAAGTCTAGTTAAGGTTATTTACCTTAATAAAACTTGAGGCCAATAACTTTGAAGTGTATAAACAAAGTTTACACAAACCAAAGGAACACTCTTGATTGGTATTTCGGAAATGACACATTTATAAATTGCATAGCAATGTAAATTACTTGAGTATTTCGGATGAAACATCCAAGTTATCAAACCGACTCTATTGTGCATTATAAGTAATTATTAAACAAAATATGTCTAACAATTTGAACAAGTAGATTCAATTTAACACCATCAACACAAGTGTGAGTAATTATCCGATGTATATTATTAATAAACCACATTCATGTCTACACAAAAAAAAAACATGTCAATTAGATTCGATAATGATACCAATCATAGTTTGATAAATGCATTGATATTTAATCGAAATCTTTCTTGATTCCCACAAACACTCTTTTAAGAGAAAATAGCTAAGATTTTCAAAGGGTGTTTCATGTTTTATAGTGAGACATTTATCTACTTGAACTAATAACACAATGATCGAGTAAGACGACCTAAATCAATAGATTTGACAAGCTCCCAAAGCTTTCAAACCTAAAAGTGTTAAAGAACATCCCGAGGTGTACAAGATGTTTATGTAACATTTGTAAACAAAGAGATGTTAATCCTATATGCAATGCACACATAATGTTGCAACTAAAATGCAAGAAATCTAGCATAAATCCTAATTAGGAAAAACTAGATACTAACAAATAGCAAGGAACACTTAATAATGTCTACATATAATAATAACACACAAGGAAACACATACAAACAATTAGCTTAACACATAAAAGCATTCGTCCATGTTTTGAGTGTTAGATACAACAAAGTATTCATAGCTTGATTTTATTTGAAAATAGTCTTTGACCCATTTAAGATTTAATTAAGTTTAACACTTTGTAAATATATCAATTTTCAAATATATATCACCAAGAGATGTCCAACTTAATAGAAAAGAGTAAAACACAAGTTTTACGACAAACCGACGCTCAATACTTTGGACAAAGTATGGAACTTAGAAACCATCCAAATTTTAAAGTTTGAATAAAGGTTTGGAAGCATTTTTAATTGAAAGAAAATTCAATTACTTTCGAAATGACGGGTGGCACGACTTCTACGGACTTACGGTTGATTTTATATGATTTTTCAAAGTTTTCAAAAATCTGAGTCAGACTGGCTGCGGTTCCTTGTTGATAAGGATCCACGGGGAACAATAAAGAACCGCGGTCAGAGAACAAAAAATGAGTTTTTGGCCAAAATCATTTGGTAACTTTTTGGAAGGACTTAGGACTCTAAAAAATCATTTTAGACACATAGAACTCGTATTTTAGAGTTAATTATGACACAAAAGATTTTTATACTTCCAAACATGAAAAGATTTAATTCAAGCTATTATACAAAGTTTATTTAACACCAAAAATTGTATCAATAAAACAACAAAACACATTTCATAAGTAATCACTCTTTATGAACAATTTGATACAAAGATCGTCTCTATTTTTAAAAACCGTTTTCATTTTTAAAAACCATTTGTTTTGAAAAAGAGAGCAAAGATCGATCCAAGCTTTAAATTACAATATACTTCAAATATCTTGAGTAACCTCACTCTGATACCAATTGTAGAAACTAGAAGGGGGGTTGAATAGTTTCTAGTTCATTTTCAAAACATTTCGGCTCAATCTACTGCCTTCGGTTCCTTATCTCTGCCCGCGGTTCCTTATTGATAAGGAACCGCCGGTCCAATAACGAACCGCTGACAGTGGATGTAGCAACATTGTTAATTTGAAACCTTAACAATCCTTTGTATCAAATTCCTTATCAATCTTGACTAGATGTGAGATGTGTTTGATTGAGAGATAAATACTACAAGTAAGAAAACACACAAGCACATCAAATCAAGAGTACATCAAGCAATAGTCTAAACACTAAGCACACACGTACTAAGCACAAGCTTTTCCGCAACTAGGATGTTTAGACTAAGTGATGTACACTTGATAATAATCTAAACATGAAGCACACACGTACTTAGCCATAGCTTTTTCGCAACTTAGATGTTTAGATTATGTGATGCACACAAAGACACACAACACAAGTATGCAATTATAAATACAACTACAAAGGTAAAGACATAAATGTATATGAAAGTACCGACACGATGATTTATAGTGGTTCGGTCACGAAGCTCCTATTCGCCCTACTCCACTCCTCGAGTACACCTTACTCGAGAGTTACTTCACTAGTCAACAAACTCCTTAAGGTGTAGAAACAATACACAACGTCGCTTATCCAATTTCCGACTCTAATCTAAAAGTCGAGTCCTAATCTTAGGTAGGACCAATCTACACAACGTCGCCCACTTCACCATTTAACGACACAAGGCTAGATGTCGAGTTCTAATCGAAAGCTAGAACCAATCTTCACGACTCTTCACTTTGAAGCTAAGTGAGAACTTCACACAACACAACAACTAATCAATTTAAAGCTTAGTGAGAACTCACAAGACACAACCACATCACTTTAGAGTTTAGTGAGAACTACCTAGACACAACCACATCACTTTAGAGTTTAGTGAGAACTACCTAGACACAACCACATCACTTTAGAGTTTAGTGAGAACTACCAAGACACAACCTAATCTACCCACTAGTTATGTTTTATGGCCCAACATAACAAACCTTGTGTTTTATGGCCTAAACACATAAACCATATAGATCTAAGCACACATCACTTAGATCTATAACTCTAACACTATATCTAAGTACTAACAAGACTTGGATCTACACAACTAAGACCTAATCCAAGGATACCCATCACTTGGATATTCTACCCTTACAAACACATCTAAGTGTACCCAACACTTGGGTCTTCTACATATACATAGTAGGAAGACTAAAAACATAACTTAGATCTATATAAGGAAAGATCTTCATCATGTAGTGAACCCAACACATCATGGTAATGATAGTGTTCTTCTCTTTGCACTTGAGAGGATGAGGAGATTGAAGATTGAATCACATCTTAAACAAGATTAATCAAAACTAACTAATCAAGGATCTAAGATGGTTTTTTTTAAAGAAACTGTGCAAAAAGGGTTAAAAGAAAACCTGGAAATGATCCACTATTTATAGGACAACATTGCAACGGTCAAAAAGACCCGCGGTTCCTTATCTCTACCCGCGGTACCTTATCAATAAGGAACCGCAGGTTCCTTTAAGGAACCTTCGCGTCGGAGTCCGTGCAAATTTGTCCTTTAGTGGGGATATGCCATCTAGGGTAGTTTATACCCTCAAAGGATATTCTTTTGGCATATGGAATATGCCAAATTCAAATTTCCATTTTCTTTTTAATAAAAAATTTTCTTAAAAATAAAGTTAATTAAAATCTTTTGTCACATTTGATTAAAATGTGAGTTTTAAGAAAATATTAATCCTTGATCACTTAGTTAGGTTAATGACATGTTTGTACATACCTTGAGTGATTCATGCCGAATGCGGTCTTGGAGGTGTCGAGAGAAGTATACAAATTTATTCTTGAGTGATTACGAGTACATTAACATTTTACATAATGTATTGCGAATTATACGTTTGTCATCAACAAAACACAAAGAGATTATATCGACAAAGCATCGTAATGTTTGCACTAACATGCTCTGTTGTCTGCATTAAACATCATCGGTACGTTAATGTTCTTTGTTGAAATTGTTATTTAGTGTTGATTTCATTTATTTCTCACTATAATGGTTGTCGACTTCAAACTTATTATATTCTTTGTGTTTATAGTTGCGTAATGTGATGGATCCAGAGAGACATTACAAGAAATGTGAATCCCGGTGGGTAGATCACTATTCAATCAGTTTGGGACGGTTGTGGATCCTGTACCAGAATATCACAACAACAGACTTACAAAGAGAGAAAGAAAGCCTACTCTTGCATGAGTTTCTTGCTGATCAAATAATCGAGGCTTACGAAAGCGCATGGTTCAAGAGATTGAAGCAAAAATTCTACCACGTGGGGTTGATAAATGGATGCATCTGAATTGCATAAATGTTACTATTGGAATGAGTGAATATAAATTATGCATCCCTTCCTGCTCAATAAATGTTATCGCCATATTATATCTCAAATAAAATATAAAAAGCAATATTATTACACAAAATGATCCCGATGTCTGATCGTCACTACATTAAAGGAACCTATGAAATTGGCATAATTTTTCTTCTCTTTTTATGCAGATCAAACAATTAGAGCTTATTGCTGATGCGGCGTCTTGATTATGATGCGACTTGCTGCTGCTTCTGAAGCAGAGTGTTGCTCCTAACGCTGTCCAACCGTCACGAGTGCAGAAGTTTTATTGAATGTCCAGGGCCTTTACTGTCGCGTACTAAAGGGAAAAGGAAATAAGATGACACAGTGGAACATACATTTCGTCAGCCGATTGTTCTAAGAAAACATGTATATATGAACTTTGCGCCAGAGCGGCTGTTATTGGCAGATATGGGTCAGTGAAATGTAGGGAAAAAACTACAAGTTTTGGTAGTTCGGTCAGCAATGATAAGGATTTCCCTTTCTCTTCTAACAAAAGGCTGCATTTTTTAGGCCTATAGGTAATACCAAACACACAGATTTCTCCCACAGTTTGCAAATCGGTCAACGGTTATTCTCTTCAACAAAGGTATCCAAACGTTTGATGCTAACATTTTTTTAAATACCTCGCGCACTATGGGTTAGCAATAACTACTAATATAGTACCAACAGTTGCTGTTACAGGAAGCCATGCTATATCTTAAATATGAATGCAAATGTCGCTGCTGCATAGATATGAAGGCATATGGAACTTATAAGCCTCCATCGTTGGTGTCATTATTTGGTTTGTTAATTTTATAGTGTACACAATATTTTTGAAACATACTCTGGCACCAATTTAAATTATTTCCTATCATAAAAAGACTCAATTGGCACATTAACCTACAAGTAAAAAGGGTATGTTTGTGATTACTTATTATTTATGCCTGTCCTTCATTAGCTGCAACACGTAATGAAGATCTAGATGGTCTTTAAAAGCTGTTGAAGTTTTTAGTTGAAGCTACATCAATGAGATCTGGGGATAGTTCAGCAACAATAACCTTTTCGTACCCGTAAATTCAACACCAACTCAACTGCCTACAGAAATCCATCTGCAAAATATTCAAGCTGACAAGGCCACTAATCCCAAATTAATTACAAGCATAATCAAATGAGCTCGGTTCTCGAAGATACACAAGGTATTTTATTTTAACCTGTTCCACATGATTTCATGATTCTTTTCCTTATTGCTAAGACAAACGGCTTATGTTATTATGATCAGTACATTGGCAGTTTATGCAAATAATCCTTAGCTGAATTTCTGAGTTAATTTTACAAGCCACCAACACACTAGGCTAATAATATTCAAGAAGAATGAAGGATTCTAAATAACGGCTTGACGGGTTTGTTGCTTAGTCTTACGTTTTTCTTGTGTGAGTTTAGGACATTTTGGTTGATTTATTCTTTGTTATTTGGTTGAGTTTTGGACATTTTGTTTATTTTAGTCTTTGCTATTAGGTTGACCCGCACACAATTTCCTGCTCCACTCATTTTCAAAAGAACTCTAATTATGAGTGCGGTTTTAAAGATGAAATTTTGGAGAATTCTTTTGCATATCTAGAGTTTAAATATGTTTTCGACGACTTCAAATCAAACAAAAAGACCACACTCACAAATCGAGACTTAAGAGACAAAAATTATGAGATTTCTTTAGTCACCTATAAGTAGTATGCATGTTCCTTGACATCTATGCCAATTATAGGAACCAAATTTGGACCTTTCATAACCAGAGGGTCTTGCAAAAAAAAAGCTTTTATTCAATGATTTTATCTGTGAAGAATTGGGGATCAAGGTAAAAAAACTACAACATGCGTATTACTCAATGGACCTTTGTAAACCTTATTGCAGCATAATCATCCCTACTTGTCTATACCTGATAATCGTTTTTGGCCACGGGAAAGAGGAGGTATAAGTCTTCTGTGTATATCATTCATATAAATTATTTCTGATTTATTATTTTCTTTTTACCTACATTTTAAATATCCTCCAGCAAGATGTGATTGATCCACCTAAAGTCTGCTTCCAAATTAGGATGATTATCACACTTCTTGAGACTCGTGGGTAGTACTTTGGCCGGGTTCATCAAAGAGGAAACGTTACATTTTAATCGAGGTTTGGTTTGTTACGAAAGTTGATTTGAAATATTCATTGTAGATGTTACTTAGAGGCTTAACAGTGTGAGAGGAGGAAGTGTGGCTTCAATGTATTCGTGTTCCTGCAAAAGGTCAGTTTTCGCCAAAGAAATTTTTTTTCTTATTCATATATGCGGTAAAACGAAGAGGTGGTGGTGAGCCCTCCTTTTGTTGTTCTTAACTCTGTCAAAAGTAAATTGAGATCTAAAATCCAAGTCGCTGCCCAATATTGCTGGGTTAAGAAGGGTGGTGCATTAGGCTCAGCCTCCCTCAGTACCACAAGGATCCTACTAAGTTAATCCTTTTTAAGATGGTTGTTTGTGTACACACCATCAGTTATTCACACTGACAAAGGTAAGTATTGCAAATTCTTTCAATTTGTAGTTGTTAATTAACATCTCTTGTGGTATATAAAATTGTTCATTCTACAAGTACAATTATATATCTAATGGACGCTAATCTCTATCATCCAGTACTTATGTGTTTCCACTTCTGTCAATGGACAGTGGATGCCAAGGAGTACTGGTTGTGTGCAATTGGCATATCAGAAGTAACTGCCTTTCTTTTTCTTTTCTTTTTCATTTCTTTTTAATAAGAAATTTACTCGATTAATTAATTTATATGGAGGAAATGATGATTGCAGAGATATTTGCTTATTATTTTTCCAAACTTATGATAACTTGGTGTTTAATATGTGACTTATTTAGAGAACTTCAGATGTAGAGTTTGTAAAGGTTCATAGGGTTCTTAAACAGAATATTCTACCTAAATGTTGATGTGTTGTGCTTGTGACTTGTGAGTTTCTTTTGTTCTACTGCTTTTTAAACGACTAAGCCAACCCAACATCTTTGCAAATGGTTACTCTTTAGAATATTGCTGAACTACATGTCTGAAACTGTATGCTTGGATGTCATTAACCAGCCATGGTCCGATGTTTGGTAATATTCTTTGACCTGTTAAGAATCCGCCTTTTTGCAAAAAATAAATTCTTCAATTCTGTGTGTGGAGAGAGCGGTGACTAGAAGTGGCAAATTACTGGTCTGGGTAATGCCATATGTTACCCAGGCTTTTTTGCATATACAAATTTGATAAAATTATAAGAGTGTCTTATCACACTTCTTATTTGTTGTTTTTACTTTTCGTGGAGTAAGAGATAAAAAATGCACGCTTTCGGAAGCATCACCAACAGGTTGGAATTGATAAAATGATTGTAATATTCGCTGACGATAAGAATGGTTCCAGTGGTCACCTAACCCGATCTGATTCAGTTGACCCGAATCCAATATGAAGTATTATCAAAGTAGCCTGAACCTCTTTCTATTGCCCGTCTAATTATAACATTGTCTTCATCTGTTTTGGTGCATATAATCTTTAGAGATTCCAAATGTTCAAACAATCTCTTGGATGAGAGCTGGAACACAAAGCTTTCAGATTTTAAATTGGTTAGGCTTAATAATTTCGAGGGGCTAAGTCACGCCCCAAAACAGAAAAAATAAATATGAATTCAGATGATGAGTTGATGAATGAATTTGAGTCGACCAACCAGAAGTTAATAATGAAGCTTTCGAATCGGATTCATATTCAGAGAGTGATTCAGATTAAGAGGTGAAGGAAATAGTATGTACTGCTGTTAGCAAAGAACGGATGTTCTGGTTAGCGTACTACTATGTATTAGGAAGGAGTGAAGATATCTAATGTAAGCGTATAAGGTTTTCAAAGTTGCACATACATTTGGTACATCCATCGTCTTCTAAGGGTGTCAGTCAACTTTAAATAATCGTTATTATTTTGCATTCTGTGTAATAGAGTCCGAGATGGTTCCATTATGTTTGTCGAATAAGGAAGCAGAGTGAAGTTCAATTCAATATCAGGAAAGGAGTTCATGGTCTGACGCATGGAAACCGGGAAGACTTGACAAACCATTGCAGATAGTACTAAAAGACACAGCAGATAAAAGTTCATACTCAACTCTCACTGATTATTCAACACACCTAGAATCATATACACATTTTTATACCAACAAGGTGACTCGCCAAAACAGTCATCTCCAAAATCGGCCAAAAAACAAGAACTCCAGCTGCCATGAATAACAAACAATCAAGTAACAATCCTTTTAGTTTCATAAAAAACTATTAAAAATCCATCCAAATATCCTCTAGACGCTTTCCTTTCACCAGACAAGGAATGAGCGAATACAAAAAGTATGAAATTAGCCGGTGGAATTTTACTTTGAAAAAAAGATTAGATGCGAAGAAAAGGTTGGCCCGTGTTGTAACAAATTCTAATTTTGTATGCATCCAAACTATGATGACTTTGTATATTATTTATATTATTTTTGGCATCCAAAGTCAATCACTCTCAAAACCTCGTATTCTATATCAACTTTGTAAGTTTGACATTAGAGGTTAAACGAGCATGAGATCATCAGAATACGTTTTTTGAAACCGTTTTTAACTACAACTATGGTTACATGATCTCTAGCCCAGAAGTAATGGAGAGTCCATAAAACCAAGTTGGATCTAATTCAAAAAGCAATGACACCCTTCCCTATGCACGCGAAAGAAACTCCTATCATCTTAGAAAAGACTCGAAGTTGAGAAACAGTTTATACCGGCATGCTTCTATCATTGATGCACCAAAATATCGAACTCTTTATAGTAAGCATTGTGTACTTTTACGAGTACTTTACCATGTTGGACTGATAGAATGATTCTGTACTTCAAAAGGTCTACAATGATTAGTATTTATTTTGTTAAATATATTAAATAATTAATTTATGTTAAATAATTATTTATATTAAATAGTATATTAAAATTATAATCATCAACATTTAATTACTTATATTAAAATAATGATAATATAATTATTAATATAGTGTGAGTTTATTTTCAAAACTAAATAAATGTACAAAACTACAAGAACCGGCTTTTTACTCTTAAAATACACATGTGTACTCATCGGCTTAGTTCATTAGGTAGAAATACATGAACTTTCATTGTCGTAGGTCACTAGGAACATGTATCACTGGACCATGCATATGTATTTGTTTTGTATGTATTATAACTATCTTTTCGTTGGATAATATGAAAACACATGTGCACTCTTCATATCGCTCATCATGATCTATAACCAATAAAACAATTATTAAATGTTAATTTAAACATAATAATAAAAATACATATGCATTGTCAATATTATAAAGGTGGTTCTCACAGTTATATATATTTATTTGGTTCTTAAAATAACTTCACACTATTAATATATTATGTTTTAATATATTTAAATAATTTATTAAATATTATTTACAAATATATATAGTATTTATTTATTTTAAATATAAAATAAAAATATTATAACATTATAAAATTCAAATTATATTATACTACAAATAAATAGATATTCAATTATAATTTATTAAAATATATTAATGTTATAGATGTTAAGAATATTTTGACGTACAATTATTTACATTCGTAAATTAACATGACACAAAACACAGTTGTTGGATGTACCAACAGGTAACCACTATAAAAGGTTGGTTTACGTATAGCTGACAAAAATATAACTATAAAACGCAAATTGATAATTGTACAACAAAAGCTTAACATGGAACGAAACACGACCGTTGGGTGGCTAACGTCCACAAACATTGAAGATTATTTTTCTTTCAATTTTTTAAACAAAAACAACTCCAAGTGCAAATAAGAAAACTTATACACAAATAAACTTTTAAAGAAAAAAGAAACAAGAGACAAACCCGCCCATTAGGCTTTTAAATTAGGTACTTTCAGATTCTTAAAGTTGGTGTTTAACATGCGTCTATTCGTGTAAGGTATTTATATCATTGTATTTTAAGGTTGGTGCTTAATACCTTTTGGGAAACAAGTATTTTGAGCAAATAATGTTAAAAAAATATTCTGAGCAAATGGGTTTTTAGTAAATTTACAACTTTTAGTCAACAATTTACTTACATAATAATACAATTTACACTTGGGAGTTGAGATCAATTTACACCACCAATTTAACATAAACGAAATTAACCAATCATATTCACTCATTTTTTTAGAAACTCACTTCCCACTTCTTAAAAAAATATATCTCATAAACGATAAATCGTCAAATGAAAAGAAATACAACGTTGCAATGACAATTAAATTATCGAGGGGCATATGTATAAACTTTCAACGAACTTTTTTTGTCTGAGAATATCATATATGATTCGTATCACGAATCATATATGAGTTCCAAAATTATATATTGTTTCAGAAAATCATATATGTATCGTTATATCGAATCATATATGATTTCAGAAAATCATATATGTATCGCTATACGGATTTTAAGAAATCATATATGTATCCTTATACGATGGCATGTTTCTATTTGCGTAACGATTAACGATTTGTGAGATATAAATTTTTTTTTAAAATGATGAAAGTTAGTTTTTTAAATGAATGGCTATGATTAGTTGAGTAGGTATATGGTAAACAAAGGTTTACATTAAACTTTTGTCATACACTTAGAATTTAAAAATACTTTTTTAATTCAGATTAAATTAATAATTTATAAAAAATCAAAACATAAATTTAAAGTTACTTAAGCATAAACTATGACTAAAAAAATATTAAAAGATAAATTAAAAACAATAAACTAAAAATGCACAAAAATAAACTCTCTCAAACAACGAAAAAATACGACGCTAGTGTATATATATATATATATATATATATATATATATATATATATATATATATATATATATATATATATATATATATATATATATATATATATATATATATATATATATATATATATATATATATATATATATATATATATATATATATATATATATATATATATATATATATATATATATATATATATATATATATATATATATATATATATATATATATATATATATATATATATATATATATATATATATATATATATATATATATATATATATATATATATATATAATATATATATATATATATATATATATATATATAATATATATATATATATATATATATATATATATATATATATATATATATATATATATATATATATATATATATATATATATATATATATATATATATATATATATATATGTATATATATATATATATATATATATATATATATATATATATATATATATATATATATATATGTATATATATATATATATATATATATATATATATATATATATATATATGTATATATATATATATATGTATATATATATATATATATATATATATATATATATATATATATATATATATATATATATATATATATATATATATATATATATATATATATATATATATATA